>JAOSBO010022061.1:0-12112 GCA_027563915.1 Erythroxylum rotundifolium
TCTGAAACTATTGTACAAATGATTTATGTTGTAATGTAAAGAGTTTGTGATTGAAAATGTTCTGAATGAAAGTGGGCTCGATTTGATTCAATTGATTAAGGATTTTCTGCAAGTGTGTGTATCGACTCAATTAAGAGGATTTTTTATAAAGAGATCTGACTGATTGAGTGCCTTAACACGCCAGCCTCGCGGGGCACGGACTCAGATATCACCATCGATGTCGTGTTCGGGTCCTGCGGGAGTGGGGTGCTATATAACCAATGGCTTTCTTAAGCCTTTTCAGTTCCCGCACAACTTTCTCTTCCTCCGCACTACTGAAAGAAGCAAAAATAATCATTAGTTATGTGTTGTTCTCCCCAAGGAAAACATATTTCAAATGTTTTGGGAGCTTTTTTAATTCTACTGATTTCAGTTGATTAGCTTCTCCTTTAACCTCTTCTTCTACCTCAACAGTCTCAGGATCTTTCTCTTTATTCTCGTTACCTAAAGTAAAGTTGTACTCCTGGATTTCCAAATTTAAAATCTCAACCTCCTTGCCTAAAGTCAAGGCAAGCTCAAGCTTGCCATCACTACTTTCCTATAAGAAAACATCTCTAATAGCAAAATTAATACAATCAATAAAGGAGAAATTTTTGGACATAGTAGTAGTGGGAATAGGGGAAGTATTAAAAATTAAAAACTTCATAATTTTTCCTAAAATAATCATGGTTAGTTTTCCATTTTTAACCTCTATCAAAGTGTTAGTGGTGGTCATAAAAGGTCTTCCTAAATACAAATAGTATGCTCAGCATCCCTAGGCATTTCTTCCCTTATATTAAAGACTATAAAGTCCACATGAACTATTAACCCCCAACCGATACTATCACATCTTCTATTCTCCCCTCAGGGAATCTAAAGTATGATTTCTCCCATTAGGGTTGTATGTATTAGAAAAAGGATCATTACTCCCCCTTTGTTGAAAGTTAACAAGGGAATTCACTTGCTCTGGCACTTTTTGGTATAGATCAAAGTTCGATGGGAACATATTAGCACCATATCCCATCTTGCCACATACAACACATAAATCTTGGTTTGACATAGGTGTGCTCCCTCTAGGATTTAACATTTTTACCTATTTGGTCAGCTCGACTATTTGCATAACCATCTCAAAACTAGAGCTTAACTTATGAACTCCTTGGCGTCTTCCCCTAACACTCTTCTATTGAGAGTTTACACCCAACATCTCAAATAATTGATAGGTCTCCTCTCCTATCTATTCTCCCATAACTCCTCTGGCTGTATTATCCACTGTATTTTTGTTGTGTGAATCCATCATAAAAGAACTAATCGAGAAGCTATTGTGGATAATGATGGTGAGGGCACTGGAATAACAGGGATTTGAAGTGATCTCACACCTTATAGAATGATTCACCATCCATTTGAATAAACGTTGCAATGTTTTGCCGAAGCTCCTTAGTTTTCTGGTGCGAATAAAACTTGCTCATGAACTTATTATAGACCTTTGTCTATGTTGTCAAAGAATTCTGTAATAAGTTAATCAACCATCCTTTGGCCTTGTCCTTTAAGGTGTAAGGGAGGCACCTCATCTTCATCTCATCATCTGACAACCCTTTCTATAGAAATGTGTGGAGCATGGAGTAAAAATAATGAATGAAGTTAAGAGGATCTTCATTTGGTACTTTATGAAAAGATAGTGACATGTTGTAGTGAGTATTCTTTAACTCATAGTTTCTCGCTGCATTACTCAAACATATGCAGAATTGGTTGTCCCAATGATTAGCCGAGCATACTCCTTTATAGGTTGTGTTGCTTCATCGACCATGGATACTCCTCCTATTTCTTCTTCAAATAACTCTTCTTTAAATTCTAAGTTTAGTTCCTCTTCCAATTCTTATTGATTTCTTTCCTCTACTCTTGGTAGTCTATAAATGTTATCGATGTAAGGAATGAGTTCATTTCCTAGGGACTTGTGCCCTTATATAAAACCCCTAAAAGTAATTCAAGAAGAAATAAGAAAAAATCAATTTATTACTAGTAATAGTCTTCCTCAGCAACAGTGTCAAAAACTTGTTGTGCTATACTTAACACTACCTAAACATGTCACTCACAACCATACTAGGTTGTTGTAATATATGGTGGACACCCCAACGGGTTCTTGTTAGGAAAATGGGTCAGGTTTTGATATTGATTACAACGAAATAACTATGAAACTTTTTCTTAAACTTTGATTTCTCAAAAACCAAGATCTCTTTAATTCTATAAAATTATTACCACATAATATAATAAAGTATGAACCTAAATTCGTACCTTATTCTAAAGTTTGATCCTTTTCTTATTGTATCCCTCAAACTGTTTTCAAAATCGATTTGTCTCAATTACCATAGCTGCATAAATGTCTGACCTCTAACGGTATCCACAAAATAGGTTGAGAGAACTCTGTAACTCTTTCAGAGATGGTTAAGCAAGAAGCATTAGCTCTATAGAGTTTAAGCCTATTTATAATAAGCTTTGGATGTTTTAGTAATTTAATTGAATTTAAATTCTAATTTCAATTAAAATTTAATCAAAATTACAAATAATTTTAATTAAATACAAATTTTTCCCAAATAAGATTCAATATCTCATATCGATCCTTCTTTATTAAATATTTCATATTTAATGATAAAGTTTCTCAATCTTTACAATCAAGTCCAACTTGGTTAAATTAACTTTTCTCTCTTTAACCCATTCTATATGTGAGACCTATTAGGTTCCCAAATATGTTGGAAATGATTACAAATTATAATTCTAATTTATAATTAGAATTAGATAAATTAAAACTCTTTTTAATTTATCTGTAATTTACCAATTAAACAATTTATATTCATATATCAAGATTAACGTCTAGCAATGCGTTATGATTACCTAAATATTTAGGAATGTCAAAGTGGTTTTTACTAAATTTTATGTGTATGATTTTTTTTGTATAATTCAATAATTTCATCATGTAATGTTCTGATTAGACATAGAGCATGGAATTAATGTCGACTCTATTTTGATTCCATTTATATTAATTATCCACCATTAGCTATCAATTCAATTAATGACATTTGTAAACTATTTATAAATTGTCATTTCACCTTGGCCAAGGATTTCCCGAATCCATATTAATCGAGAACAACATAACATTCTCCCTAATTACTTTAGAGTGATGAATCCTATCTTGATCACATAACTACCTTCATATAGTTCATACTATATCCAATGACTACTGATTGACTAACCAATGATTAAATAGGTCATAAGCAGTATCAAAACATAGCAATCTCTATATAAGATAACTTTGGTAACCATAAGTCAAAGGATCACTTATGCAATCATCACAGTGAGAATTCCATAGACATACAAGTAATGTTCCAAATAGATTTCTCATGTCGGTTCTATTAAGTGAACTTGTTCTCTAACAAACACCCACACGTTTGTTTAAGTATCTCCATACTTTAGCCTATGAGGTTGACTACATCCTTTATAAAGAAAAACAAAACATGTACTGCACTTTTTACATTCTATTAATGCCCAATCTTAATATAACAATGACTAGGAATAATTTAGGGATAATACATAAGTTCCATATGAATCTTATAATTATAATCTCATTATAATTTCTTTTTCAATATGCAGTTATCTCATAGGCTTTGTCATATACATCTAAACATATACAAAATAAATAATGCCTTTAAGTAATTGTCACTAAACTACAACCAAAGCGATTAGTAGTAGGGCATAACTAGCAATCTCCCACTTACACTAAGCCAATAGTTTAAGTATCTCATACCATATCATTATATGACAATTATACTATTAGCAGGAAAGTAGCTTAATGATAGAATTCTACAAAATTCTCTATAGTGACTACTCACCAAAATCTTACAACTTTCATCTTAATTATCATCATAATTAAGAAAAATGACTAAATACAAACTTGGATCTTTGAT
This sequence comes from Erythroxylum rotundifolium, assembly GCA_027563915.1. Lineage (NCBI taxonomy): Eukaryota > Viridiplantae > Streptophyta > Magnoliopsida > Malpighiales > Erythroxylaceae > Erythroxylum > Erythroxylum rotundifolium. Next base: position 3,975 of record JAOSBO010022061.1, read on the forward strand.
GAGACCTTAGCTCCTTTTGCATGCTCAATATCTTAAATGTTGTACAGTACATTAATGTCATAAACAATTCAAGGAACTACTTCTAGTTCACTAAAGAACTAATTGATCCAATTAATCATTTTCACTAAATGAAAAATGTATTATGGCTTAATTAGTAATCATTGCTACATTGGAACCTTTCTAATCTTGAATGATATCGTTCTAAGTAAATAAAACTTAATTAGGATTTACTTCTAAAGTTATATCCTTATCATTTTGAACTAAAATATCAACTCATACATAAAATAATGGATATCATTAATACTTCACAAGTATCTGAAAACTCAAATACTAAACATCTATAGTACATTATCTATATACTTGGACTTAAACTAAGTGAATAACATCTAATCTATTTTTATAGATCTAATTCCTAGAATTCAGTTGTTATCTTTTCTTATCTAATAAAAATTGTTCTTTGAAAATTATATTTTCAACAATTGAAAGTTAGAATTGTTGTTCTCTATGAGCAATATGTCTTCACATACTCTCACTAAAGAGGACAATTATACTCCCACTAACCTTCTTGTAAACAAAATAAATTCACAATCATCTCTAAAATATACTTGTTGACTTCATCATGAAAGTGACTGTTTCATCATCTCGTAACATTTCAAGTATACATCAAATTTATTAATAATTTCAAATTTCATCTTACTACCATTGCTTATCCTAATAATCATTCTCCAATAAGTATACATTGAAACAAACAATTAGTTCAAAATGTCTATAATATTATATCCAACTTTTTGGATATCTCATAACCTTTTATTACCCATTTTCAGTTTTAAACTTAATGAATAATATATGCTTGAACTAAGTATCACATCCCTAAACCTTTAACTTTGACTCTTTCAAAAATTAGTGTTTCATATGTAATATCAAATCTTGCTAATTAATTAAATTGGAACTATTGAAGGTAAGTCATTGTACTAAGCATCGCTGTAAAAGAAATATCATCGCATTATACAATATCTCATGTTGTATTTTTCCTCCTTACATATATACATACTCTTATAGAATTTTGTTTTGAAGGTATTAACTAGAGAATCCCATTCCCTATAGATAATCAAAACAAGAATCTCCTCGAAGTGCTTCAGCATTTTAAATGCTTAATTTCTTCTTAGATTTAAATAATTTGAACTTTTCAAAATTTTAAATTTTTATTTCATTTAATACATATGACTATATCTCATAAAGTCATTAGTAATCTAATGAAATATAAGTATCATTCTTTTATGAATTGTTATTCCATTAAATACATCACATGTATAAGATTTAACAATTCAATACCATCATCATCCTTTCACCAAAGGTTGATTTGGTTATTTTTCAAATTTTCAGGTTTCACAAGTTCCATAAAATGAGATATATATCCTAGTATGTAACTTTATGATTCTCGTTATGTTGATTTAATCAATATGGCATAAAAGGATAATCTAGGTTATCGAAATTTTTAGTCTTGCCATTTATATTAAGCATAAGTCTCCTTTGATCCAACATATACAAACTATTTGCACAAAGATAGAACAACTACTTTTACTTAACAATATATTCCTTATCGTGCTTTGAACATTGTCATAATGTTGAATCTAAATTCATTATAAATACTCATAAGCATGAACTAGAAATACATATGCTCTTTATCATCTCACGTATACGTAAGAAAATTTATGCAATCATATTATTATACTATAGTAAATGCCTTTAATTGATGTCCATGTTTATGTTGGTCGTAGGCTAAATTAAGTGGAACAATTCCAACAAGATATACCTTTCAGCTCTACTCCATGTAACCGCTTGCATCTTGTTATCAAGATCTTGACATACATCATATATGTTGTCATCTAAGTTTATGAGACATTAGTTAACTCAAAATATCAATACAATTTGTCGTCCATATGATTTTGACATATCACTAAAACTTTAACATCAAATCCTCGACAAGGATTAATAACAACATTGCATAGTGGGCATACAAATATTTCTTTCTATCTTTAAGAACCCTTATCAAATATAATCCTATGTCAAAGAAATACGATTCACCATCTTAGTATCAACTATGCCAAACCATGTAAGTTCCACTCAAAACATAACGTAATTGTAAGAAAAACAATTAATTAATTATATGTCATGACTATAAAATAAGATTTGGACCTTAATCATGTATTTGGTTACTCCACTATTTTATTCAAAATAATAGCTCTCGCTATTATTTGGAAAGATTAATCCAATCTTTCTAGTGGGCCTAGATCTCATTCAAATATAGTTAATCTTAAGTTTGCTCAATAAATCAACTAAACTTAAATTAGGTAGATAACGACTTTATCAATCACGTCTCATATGACTCCTAGATTTGTTCGATGACAACTTTTGCCAAAACATATCTAATTTATTATTCCTAACCCTGCCTCTAAGTCATGTGATCATGAGTTTACTCATCCAAATCACACAAATTTAGTTAAATTGAGCTCACAATTATAAGACTAAGCATGTTCAAGTTAAAGCTGCCTTGAGTTTGCTCAACAAGTCTACAATAAACAGAACTTCGGTTTATTCTCATAACAATGGAAAGCAACAATCACATTCTTAACTTGTACTTAATATTTTAACGAAGGATTTTAACTTCATTCGTCTCATCAAGTACAAAATTGCATGTAAAATATCACACATATAAAACATACAACTTAACATACATCTAATTTATATGTTAATCATATAAATAAAGTATGCATCTTATGCACCCATAGTGAGATTATATGTACAAAATGTCAAGCCTCGTTTGATTCTAATTATTGATCTTTATAATCTAAAATAATATTTCCTACTTGATGGAAAAATTAAATTAGATTCAAACCATTTATTCCTAAATAAATTAAATTCCTATTCTAAATAGAAAATTATTTTAATTTGAAAACAATTTTCAAATCCAATTGGAAACTATTTCCAATTATTTTGACTTCTTAAACAAAATTTACCTAAAACAATTTTCGATAATTTATTCTCCTCACTTATTACAATTTACCAAAACTCCTTTTTTAAAATTATATAAGTGACGCTTTCTAATCTCACTGCAAAATTATTATTTCTCATATCACTAGAAATTGTTTTTCCTTAATTAGAAAATCATTTTTTAATGTTAAAAGGAAATTAATTTCAAAATTAAATAAAAATTTTAAATTTAATTAACAAAGGCATTTATATTATTTGTTTAGAGATTGAGTTCTTAATTAATTAAAAGATCTTTCTTTAATAAATTAGAAAACTATTTTCTGAAATATTAAAGAAATCATATTTTTTAATTAATACATTAAAACATTTTTCAAATTTTAATCAAGAAATATCCTTTCTAATAAATAAAAAACTTATTATTCATAAATAAAGAAACAATTTCTAAATAAATTAAATAATAATTCTCTAAACAAATAAAGCCATAAATTTAGTGATTAATGCTATGAAATATTTAAGAAACTTATTTTGATTCATATTTGGTTTTAGGTGCAATTTGGAAGCTGAAGAAGTAAAATGAGTTAAAGTACATTCTTTGAGCCAACCTCTTGATGTTTAAACTTATTTGTCTTTGTAGAATAAGAAGGAAATGGATTAGGGTGAAGAAGGGAGAAGAAAATGCAAGAAAATGAACATTTTAACATGACTTGTAAGATGCATGGCTGTGTATCTACTTACATGGCCATGCATACATGGCCATGCATCTTAGTGTTTACAATTTTTTTGGTTTGCATAGCTGTATATTGACTTACATGATCGAGCATCTTTGCTAATTTTTAGTTTGCACGACATCGTGGTAGAACCCTAATTCTCATATAAATAAACATTTGAGTTACCAAAAGAGGGTGAATCGTTTTTGGGACACGAAGGGAGGTAAAGCACATAATTGTGATCTATGGAGGGCTAATCTTCCTTTTTAAAATTCATAGGCGTTATTGAAGCCGAAAAACACAGTTAAGCATTTGTTTATGTTATTCTGTGCTTATCATTTTGGGGATTCATGTACGGAAGATTAATATTCTCATTCACAATAGATTGTTTATGTATGAACCCACGGCTAGAATATGGAATACAATACATAATACTTGTATTTTAAATTCATTTGTGGTAAAAAAAATGGTGATGAATCATCATGAATAGCATAACATAGAATAAATGACCTGAGCTTATGTGGTAGTTGTCTAGATTAGTTTGTTTTCTTAACTTGGATTGCGGCTGTCCTATTAAATCTAAAAAGCTTATTCTAGGTTGTTATATAGATAGGTTTAGCTAAAGAGCTTATTTTAATTAAACAAGATCTAAGGGAAAACTAGAGTTAACAGAGCTTATTGTTAACCTACAATTAATAGTTTCTAAAAGAGGTATGAAATCAACAACACGATCAAGTGTCCTTGTTTGTGTGTGGGCTAAGACTGATCCGAGAACTGAATTCCAAACTTATTCATCAATTTATCATTTTCTCACTATTTGATTTAAATTGCTTTCATTTGTTTAACTTCCTTTGTTTTGTTATTCAAAACCAATCAAATCCCCAATATTCTAAACATTGATTACTTTCATTACAAAAGCCTTACACACACTCTCTATAGATATGAACCATACTCACCATAACTATAAATTTAGTTATGCAGAATTAGGTTTTATTTTTTGGTGCAATAGACATGATTTAAGAATTTTGGCATCGTTGTCGAGGAGTGTGATGCTTTAGTTTTTTCTTTTGATTTCAATTGGTGTTTTTTTATAAATTTTTATAATTATCTTTTACATTTATTTCTTAATCTTTTCATTTTTGTTAGTGTTTATGTATAGAAAGGACACTGCGAAGGGAGTATGTCCCTATTGGGGTATGTCAATGCTATTGGTAGAAAATTTTCCCATAATGCATATTCCCAATCCTATAACTTAAAGAGATCATGTGAACCTTAGTTATAGAGGAGATTGCCAACAAAACTACTTCCTAGATAGGTCGTAAGTTGCACAATATTTCCCGTATAGACTAGAAGCCTCTTATTCCAACTCAAGTACATCTTTGGAAGACTTAATTAAGGCTAATACTACTAATACTCATCATTTCATCAAGATATGAAACAATTCTAACAAGATGCAAGGTCTAGATTTCTAAACTTGGGAAACCAAGTGGGTCAGATGGCAGTTACTATCAACCACCTAAAGTCAAAAAGTAAAGAGAAGTAGCCATCTCAATTCGAGAAGAATCCAATGAACATTAGCACGATAACCTTAGGGAGTGGAAAAGAGCTTGAGAATCCTAAGAAGACTACTCAAGGGATTGCTTATGAAGAAGAAGTTAAGAAGGAGCTTAAAGAAAAAAGGGATATATCATTTAACTCAAAGTTAAATACTGAGTCCGTAATTGTTGTTAAGACTGACCCTTGACCTTTTTCTAGCAAGTTGGAGAAGTCGAATAAGGGGGAAAATGGTAAAGAGATATTAAAAATATTTCAAGAGTGAAAGGAATCAGCAGAGATTAAGTGTTTGACAATAGGGGAGACACTAAATGTGAGTGGTCATCAACTTAGGCCCTATCCTGAAGAACCTTAAGTGGAAAAGGTAAAAGTGGAGACACTTAAATAACATAAATTTGTCACTTAATGTGGAAAGCATGGAGTCAAGCCAACGTCACAAAACAAAGGCACTGTTTGGGAGGCAACCCAAGGAAAGTTTTTTCTTTTCATTTACATTTTCATATTTGTTGTTTTTTATTGAATGCTCCATTTCTTACATTTGATGTGACGTTAGGGATAATGTAAGTTTTAAGTATGGCAATGGGGATCTTAGTTATCATTTTTCTAATTTTACGTCTTGCTCATGTGTTTTTCTAAGGCTAGAAAACAAACGAACAAACAAACAATTTCTCTTTTTCTATTGCTTTTAAGACTATATAGTCATAATTAAAGCGTGAATTGGCTAGAAAAATTTATGGCAACTTAAGTATGTACTTTTATTCTTGTGATTGATCAATATACATTATCTATAGAGGAGTAGTGACTAGTGGTAGACACAAGCTAGTAAGATTTTAAGCTTTTATAGATTGACACATCCATATTAGTCTCATTGTCTTTTGTTTATGTGTGACCTTGATGACATGTACGCCCTAACTTTGCTTTGATTTTCTATTCAAGAGTACATTTTTGTCACATGTGTTAATATGGAAATGATATAGACATTATTTGTTTCATAAGTTATATTACCCAAATAGCCTACCTATTGATATGATTTTTCCTTTTAACAGGTCCTCATGAGCTTTATTTTCCTTATCTTTTTGTGCTAACCACATTAGATGCCTTAAACCTAACCAAATATCCTATCCAAGCCCTAAAGCTAGTGAAGCATTAGTTTATTATTAATAATTGTGGATGTATAAAGGTTTACGTATGGGAGTGGGCATATATATGGGTTAGTTATAATTGTAGGAATGTCATTTCATCTCTTATAAAAAAACTTCAATGTTAATGTAGCTTCTTTGAATTTTATAAAAAAATAAAAGCAAAAGAAAAATAAAAATAAATAAAAGAAAATATATATGTTTAAATAAAAGAATCAAAAAACAAATGTAATTGTTTTGCAAAGTTATTTATAATTAGTTTCTCCTCCTAAAGTTGTATGAAATGGGTGATTTGAGTATGCTGCATTTGAGGTATAATGTATTGTTTATCCTCCTAAAGTTGATGGATCACCACTTATGGTTGTAATGTATTGTTTATCATTAATTGTATGAGTGATTCCTTCTAATTCCTTCAGCGTCAAGAGGGTTATGCCGTGAGAGCTTGAATCTAAAATGTGAAACATAGTTTTTCCAATTATTATATCCAATGGTACCTAGCTTTGAGTAAATGTTGGTTTTTGCACTAGATGTTATATTGACTGTTTTTCTTTCTTCACTAGCTTTGATGGATTTTATGCTACATTACTTGAGTACATCTCACCTTAACCTTTGCTTATATTACAGCCTTAGAAAAGTCCTTTGACTCATGATTATGCATTTGAATCTTAGTGGTGGAGAAATGAAATGATTTGAAAAGTTGTGAAATGTCTTGATAATGAATGGTATTTGAGTGTATACATAAATTTATAGTATTTAAACACATTTTCTCAAAGTATACCCCAAGATTGTTTAGTTTCTGAAGGGAATGATTGTTGATTAGTCATGAGTAGAGGCATTGAATGTTGAGTTCTTGCTATAGTTTTGAAAGTTATTTCTCTGTTATTAGAAAATATAGAAATAAGTGTTTTGGATTGTGACTTTGATTTTATTGTTTTGCCTAAGGACAGTCAAAAGCTAAGTGTGGAGGAACTTGATATGTGCATAATTGATTATACATTACTCCACAAAACTTAGTGATTATTGCTATAAAATGTTTAGGAAACTCATTAATATTACAACTTGGAAGATAAAGAGCAAAAATAAGTTGAAAGTACATTCTTTGAGCCATCCTCTTGATGTTCAAACTCATTTGTCTTTCTAGAACAAGAAGGAAGATATGTGTTATTGTTTATACATTCACTTCTTAACATTTAGTGATTATTGTCAAGAAATGCTTAAGATACTAATTTTAGTTCATATTTGGTGTTATATAGAATTTTGAAGCACATAAAGTAAAATAGGTTAAAAGCACATTCCTTAAGCTAACATCTTGATGTTCAAACTCAATTACCCTTATGGAACAAGAGGGAGATGAATTAAGGTGAGGATTGGACAAGAAAATGAAATAAATGAAGGATTCACTATGTTGTGCAAGATGCACAATTGTGTCAATATTGTTTTGGTGTGCACAATTGGATGCACAACCATGTACACAACTGTGCATCTTCCTAAAACCCTAGTTTTTCATATAAATTAATATTTTGACCGACTAAAGGTGAGAGAATCATTTTGGGACTTCGTGAAGGGGTAGAGCACTTACTCTTCGGAGACCTATGAAAGGATAAGCTTCCTTATTTCAGTTCGAGGGTGAAATTGACGCCGAACATCACATTTGAGCATATTGTCATCGCGTATTGTAAATCTCTCTCTTTTTAGGCATTGTTTACATTATTTTATGTCTATTGATTTATGTATTTGTGTAAAGATG
>JAOSBO010022087.1:0-12107 GCA_027563915.1 Erythroxylum rotundifolium
ATGAGTTTCACCACATTGACATGGTGAATTGTTCCAATAGTACCAACTTCGTTAATAAAATCTTGGCCATTACTTTTGGAATTGCCCAACAGTTTTATAGCTGCAAAATGACCGCTTCGAAGTCTTCCTTTATATACAGAGCCATAGCCTCCTTGACCCAACTTGTCTTTGAAGTTTTTGGTTATTTTCTTGATGTCTGAGTAAGAATATCGAATTGGCATGAAATCTCCTTGAGTTTGGAGGAACTCTTCAATATTGTCATACATTGATAAATGTCTCCTCCTCCACTTATAAATCAAAAGTCCAATGACAAATGGACCCCCAAAGATAAACAACACTACATGATATGCAACTGTATACACACAACATAAATTTACACTTGTGAGATAAGGTAAAATTACTAAATTTATAAATAAAATAATTATAAAGTTTAATACGAAATGGTTCTTTCTTAAAACTTTAATCATAAGCATTTAATAATTAATTATAATCATGAGCTTGATATTTTAAAAAGTCTATGTAGTTTTAATTGAATGAAAGATATTCCTAAAAGCTTCCAATTAGCCGAATAGTTCTTTTTAACATTTTATTATATGAATATATCAAGTTATGTGTACTTAAATATTAACTAGTAGTTAATTGATTGTAATTATAATTTAATACTTGCACACTATGTAAAATATTATTTAATTAGTTATGAACTATGAAATTTCTTTGACTTAATTTTAATTAAAATTTTAAAAAATTAAAAACAAAGTATTATTGAAATTATTACACCTTTATATAAAAAAGATATGAATTATATTATATTGCGCAATTTTATAAATCTTAAATGGCTGATACAAAATAAAAATATCTTACTGAAAACGTCAATGATGGCTGCAAATGAAGCAAAAATCCAAAAACGTAGCCCTGTTTCAGCAATAAAAAAAGTCAACAAAAGTTAAGCAATTAGAATAATGTTTTTCAAAATTAACCGTAACAAGAACCATTGTTAGGTCCTTTGTAGGCGGACTTAATACAATCAGGGAAGAGTCTTAACTGCCTGTGGCTTGGTATAAATATAATGACCAGAGAGGTTAATAACGAAAAATGATAAACTCATATCAAAGTATGTGTACTTAAGTATTAACTAGTAGTTAATATTGATTGTAATTATGATTTAAATACTTGTACATTATGTAAAATATTATTTAATTAGTTATGAACTATGAAATTTTTTTGACTAAATTTTAATTACAAAAATTTAAAAAAAAAACAAAACAAAGTAGTATTGAAATTATTCCACCTCTATATAAAAAAGATATGAATTATATTATATTGTGCAATTTTATAAATCTTAAATGGCTGATACAAGATAAAAATATCTTACTAAAAACCTCAATGATGTCTGCTGCACGTGAATCAAAAATCCAATAACGTTGCTCTGTTTCTGCAATAAAAAAAGTCAACAAAAGTTGCAATTAGAATAATGTTTCTTAAAATTAACCGTAACAAGAACCATTGTTAGGTTCTTTGTAGGCAGACTTAATACAATCAGGAAAGAGTCTTAACTGACACTGGCTCAGTATAAATATAATGACAAGAGAGCTTAATAACGAAAAATGATAAACTCATCTCAAAAACATATGTCACCAACACTAGATTGGATAAGAACCGCATAACTCCTAAATAGTGAATACTCACCACCATACCACCATGGAGGCAATTGCCTGTGATTTCCTACATTCCAGTAAATATTAGAGTTAACAATAATAGATATTTACATAATCGAATAGATCAAGTCACAATTAAATTTTTGAGAAATATTCATTAACATATTCGAGGTGTTTATTTTTGTTAATAAAAATGTCCATTGTGAATGTTTTATTATATTGTATAAAAATATATAATTGATTGAGATAGTGATGAAATGAAATTAAATTTATTAGTTTGATAAAATATACATTGATTTTTAAAATATTATTTGATTGAGAAACATATACGCTACCATTAATCTTTAGCATGTTCAAATCGATATGTTCATTAATTATCAGATGTCTCACCAATATATAGGAGGTACCCCAAGCCTGCCGCTAAATAAACGATGACAGTTTGTACAATAGAGATGACGAAGCTCACGAAGCTCAAAAAACCTTGGGGATCTGGAAATGCAAAATTTCAAAACGAGACATTAACATATGTAAAATTAAATTGGAGTTAAATACAAGATTTAATCTTAGAAATAGAGGAAAAACCAAAAGTTACTATTGCTTCTTGGCTACACTTAAACATTAACATTTCCAACTTTTTTACAATATAAATCGCGATGGTGATTAGTTAAAAAGAATTTAATTCACATTTAAGACCGTATCCATAAATTGCTATCAAATGAATTCTAGCATAAAATTCACTTTTTTATTTATTTTGTAGAGATTTCTCAAAATAAATAAAATCAATATTATATCTCTAATATAAGCATTATAAGTATGATATTTGTTAATATTTAAATGTAATTTCAATTAGTTAAAATTAATCAAAAGACATATAATCTAAATTAATTTTAATTAATGAATATTTATTTTAATTAATAAATTTCATACATTCCAAACATTATCAATTTATAAATTTTTTAGGCAAATATTATAAAAATAATAAAAGTAATAATTCAACATTAACATATTTATCTTTTGTACCAATAATACAAGTAATAATAGTAAAATTATACTTCTTCAATATTTTCTCTATGAAATTTTAACTAATTTTTTGATATTAACCTTCTTTTGTTAATATATTTTTAATTTATAACTATTTTTATAGTGTTTTCCTCCTTCTTATAATAACTACAATATATATTTTTGTAATTAGATTTTAAGGAATAAATACCTAATTTTTATATAAAATTTTGACATTCTTCCTAATTCAATTAATTTTAAAGGTAGTTTCTATTTTCTCTCGTAAATAATAATATAAATAGGTCCATTAATAATAAGCATTTCTGATAAAATAAAGAAAAGAGTGAAAGCGGAGAAGAGGATTAACATACCTATAATAGGAACTTCACATATTTCGCGATCTCCTTCAAAGTTGCAAGGATTATAAATGTCGTCATTATAGCAGCAAAAAAAATGAAAAGAGAATTGGAAGCCAAACAGCAGAGAATCATGGACGTCTTTATAAGTTAAGTTGTTTCTATTCTTTAGCAAACTCTCCTCATTTGAATTTGTCAGAAGCATCGTCTTCTCTACACGACACGAATCCTCCAAATCTGATACTCTAATATAGAGACCGACGACTATATAAGAATATTCTCCTTTTAAAGAATGAGAGGAAGAATAATTATAATGCGTTCCATTAACGCAAGATGAACTATCTACATATTGCACATGATTATAATCATCCAATAGAGCATTATGATGTATAACATCCAGTGCCACTGGATTCACACATCGCACGAAAACCAAGTCCTCAGAATATTTGTAAGACAATTCAAACATATTCAAAGAGCGTAATTGATTCTGTGTTAGAGGATGGCGAGGAAATGATGAGCAGTTATCCTTCTGGATGCCCGTGTCCACAAATCGAATGCTAAAGCCTGTGTAATTGATTTCGCGTACGTAATATTTTGCAGAAGAAGACAAGTACAGCACCGTTTTCTGGTTGTCTTCGCAGTCAAGTTCAAAGGATTTGAAACCGCAACCTTTAGGATCTGTTCTCAAGCGAAACGGCAATCTGATAGATATATCTCCACAAGAAGAATTGCAGTCCTTGTTCGCACTGCAACTATGGTGTCCGAAGACCTCAAGAATAACTACTACTAGTAGTAGGAGATACCTACGACAATTCTTCATTGGGACAGTCTAAGAAAATGGGGCTATTTTGAATGAATTGCAAGCTTTGAAGAAGGAGAAGCATACATTTGCTTATCTATATCTGGAGAAGAGCCAGCCAAAGTAGAATTCTTAGTTAGATTGGAATTACTCAAACTCACTTGTGTAGAAGAATGATCCCAAGTCGTCTCATGAAACAGACAAGTCGATGATAACATTTGTGGTATTTTGAGTTGAGCCACAGATGTCTTTAGACAAGTCGATGATAACATTTGTGGTCTTTTGAGTTGAGCCACAAATGTCTTTTCCAAGTCTGAATAACAACTTTACTTATTGGTCTTTTGAGTTGAGCCATAAATGTCTTTTCCAGGTCTGGATAACAACTTTACTTATTTGACGGTGTAAGTATATAGTCATAAGTCAAGCTTATGCAGATTATTTTCCAAAGGAAGCAAAACAAATTTTCTAAATTTTATTGGATTAAATTAAATTTATTTATCTAAAATTATTTTTCATAATTGTTTCATAATATTGAAACAGCCTGTAACAATTGTTTAGGTAGCTAGAAATTATAGTTCAAGAGATAGAATAATATCAAGAAGAAAGCATTAGCACACAATAGTCAAGTATAGAGTGAGAAGGATCGTCACGCATCTAAAGAGATATGATTGAAAGAATTGGTCGTGCTCTAACCATTAGTAACAAAGATGAAAATATCTTCAAAGGACTACGAAAAGTCAAGAGAAAGATAAATGGGGCTATCATAAAAGACGTAAAGGGCTAAATGTTGGGACTCAAGGTTGGAAACATTGAATTATGTAAAATAGAATTTTGGGGACCTTAAGATTTTGGTGAAATATAATATCAAGGTTACTATGCATCTATGGAAATAGAGTTCAATAAGACCAATTATAAGAGTTGCATGTCTGAGGTGAAAGGGTTAAATTTAGAGAAATTAGTGCAAAGCATAAAAATTAGCAATTTTAAATATTATGTCGAATGTGAAAGAGTTAAAATTCTACTCCTTTTATTTAAAAAATAATGAGTTAGACTATAAGTAATTTTGATAAATTGGTTCGGATATATGATGTTTTTAAATTTAAATAATATTATATTTTATGTATAATTATTATTACTTTGTTTAATTATTTAAGGTTTTACCAACAATAGATTTAGTTAAGATTTCTCTCTTAAAATTCTGATTTTTGTCACTCCTTATCCATGATTTCGTATGCGTCTCCATGACATTTTTTGTGTTTGCACTGATTATCTCTTCGTCATAGCGTTTGTGACCTTTGCAACAAGGTTCTCTTATTTCTGCTTGTACCCTTTTCACTCCTTTGTGATACGAGGACGAGACACACAAGACATTATTAATTATATGTTGCTCACATCGTATGATACACACCAACAATCTGTGTCCTAGTTGCTTGTGCTGAAGTAACTCTGAATCAGTGAGGATATGTTTGCTTTTAGATAGCAGATACCTTCTGCTATTAGTTACAACCTATCAAGTTCTTCAAAAGCAGAAACAAGTCCCAAACGTTTGACTCCCGCTTGTAATGTAGCAATGTTAAATACTTGTTGGTAGTGCTGAGCCGCCTCTCGAGGTCTCACAAGTTACTGGCAGGATTAATCTAGGCGTGGTAACAGCTTAAAGGTGCTATCGATAGTTCGGGCCCAGCCAGAACACCTCGTGGGTTAATCCAAAAAAAATTCTATAACAGTTTTAACGCTAAAATTATCAAATATTATTTTAAATTATTATATGATTATTTTTAAATATATATAATATAATTTATGTTTATTTTTGTAAAATTGAAAGAGTTATTTTTAACATAATTCATATTTTGAAAATTTATACTTATTTATTGTAATTTCAAGTTCAAGCTCAATAATTAGAATTTCTTTATAATTATATTTAAATAAAACTTTAAGTTTTATAGTCCTGATAAAAATTGAAATAAATTAAACGATGATATTAACTTTAAATTGTTGGACAAAAGAATCTAAAATTTATTAACATATTTTCTTGCGTGTAGAAGAATGATCCCAAGTCGTCCCATAAAACACGCGAGTCGATGATGTGTTATTCTTTTGACCCTGCCCTCTTTTGACTATTGAGTTGAGCCGCAAATGTCTTTCCCATGTCTGGATAACAACTTTTACTTATTTGACGGTGTAAGATGAGCTTATGCCGGTTATTTTCCGAGGGAAGCCTAACACATTTTCCTTGATGAGTTATCAGTGGGAGGACAATTCATAACAAAGGAATTATCATTTATGATCTTTATTAAGGTCTTAAATTACTAATAATATCTTAATTATGATTAGGATAATTATAGATTAAATAAAAATATATAATTTAAATTTATTACTATAAATCACATTAATATTGAAACCTTTTTACAATTACAATTATAGTCACACTTGCTTAGAATCATAATCTATAATTTGATTTAAATATCAAAGAAGTTGAAAGTACAAGAAATATAAAAATCAATAATTAAGATATTTTTCAACCTATAGGTTTATGAGTCTTTTCTCTTTTCCACTTATATGCCTCTCACTAATTCCATCTCTTTTCAATGTGAAATTCCCACTCACATTTGAAATCTCAACAATCTTCTCCTCAAGTGTGAACTTTCATATTAGACTTGGACTCTCCCTTGAGCAAAAGTCTTTTTCTTGGTAGCTCGAGTATATGGTGTCACCAAAAGCCCTTCTACGCCACTAGACTGGGCCCACCAGGATTCTCCTTGCTCTTCCACGTGGGAATGACAACTAGGGATTCGACTACCGTCTCCATACTCGTCCTAATCCAATGATACCTCATATCAATATGCTTCGATCTTGTATGGAATGTATAGTTCTTACCGAGATGAATAACACTCTGACTATCACAATACAACAAATACATATCCTGCTTGAAATCGAGCTCCTCGACAAACTTTTTCATCCAAAGCAACTCCTTGAATGTTTCAGTTGCTACAATAAACTCTACTTCGGTATAGAAAGTGCAACACATTTATAAAGCCTAGACTGCCAAACCACGGCTCCGCCACTGAAAGTGATCAGAAAACCTAAAGTGGACTTATTAGAATCAACATCTCCCGCCATGTCTAAATCTGTGTAACCAATGAACAAAGGCTTTTCACTACCAAAAGTAAGCTTTAGACTAGTAGTACCTCTAAGATATCTTATAAGCTACTTCACTACTACCCAGTGCATACCTCAAATCAATATGCTTCGATCTTGCATGGAATGTAGAGTTCTTACTAAGGTGAATAGCACTTTGACTATCACAATAAAACATGTATATATCATGCTTGAAACCGAGCTCCTCGACATACTTTTTCATCCAAAGCAACTCCTTGCATGCTTCAGTTGCTGCAATAAACTCTACTTCGATGGTAGAAAGTGCAATACATTTTTGAAGCCTAGACTATCAAACCACAGCTCTGCCATTGAAAGTGATCAGAAAACCTAAAGTGGACTTACTAGAATCAACATCTCCCGCTATGTCTGAATCCGTGTAACCAATGAACAATTACTTTTCACTACTAAAAGTAAGCTTTAGATTAGTAGTACCTCTAAGATATCTTATTGAAAAATCGTAGGGGATAGTGGTTTCGGAAACTGTCCGATTTTGTGTGGTTATCTCTGGCATTATCTCTGGCACAAATAAAAACAAAAATTATTAATCAAAAGCGAAATAACAAATGACACAAAAAAATTGGTAACGCAATTCGGCAGTTCTTGCCTATGTCTGCAGGGCCCTCACCCAGATTAATACTTTCACCGAAGTACAATAGATTTACCCAAAGCTTTACTGAGCCGACACCACTCAACCCTTGACACTATCTCTCAACTTCACTTCCCGTGAAAGATTTTGACTTCCAATAACATGACCAACTCGTGTTAACCTCGACAGAGAATTTTTCTTTACTACTCTTAATGAAAGACAATTAATAAAAATAACTCAAGTGATTAATCAACTAAGAAAAGAATAACAATACACTTGAGATAAAAAGAAGACAACTTGCCAATCAGTTCAACTCCTTTGAAATAGATCTGGAAATTGTTGACAAAATATAGGCTGATTCATGCAAATTTCAGTGCCAACTCACGACTACAGTAGGAACACATCACGCGTTACAAGTCCAGCAAATAAACCTCAACACAAGGACCAGCAAAAGCCACACCACTGTGGCCCACACACCCACGGGCCATGGCAAACAACACCCTCACAGCCTTCACCACATCAAGTTTTATAGCAATTGACCAAAAGAAGATTAACAGTTCACCAACGTAGGCACATCCAACAAGATAATCCCATTATACGAGAAGTCTTCACATCATGGAATTCTAAATTCATCACACCTTCTAGCAATGTGATACCCATCCACATCGTTTACAAGATTAGGTCTTTATCTAAGTCAAGCCCAATGTATCTTCTACCTTATCTTGATTTAAATTTGAAGTCTTTCATTATCTTGGAGATCTAATTATCAAAAATGCCAAAATTAAATAATAAGATATATATACCATATATCTTAACACTTATAATCCACTTCACTGCTACCCATTGCTCCTTTCCAAGATTTGAAAGAAAATGACTAACTGTTCCCACGGCATGTGCTATGTTCGGCCTTATACATACCATAACATACATCAAACTTCCAATTGCTGAAGCATATGGAACTTGCTACATCATTTTCTTCTCTTCCTCAGCAGAAGGGCATTGCTTTAGCAAGAGAAGTACATTGATACCACTTGTTGGATATGGAGAGCCCACTTTCATGTGAGATCTTCATCATAGGCCTAGTGAGGGAACATACTCGTGAGTTTTGACATCACACTTCAACCTAAGCCTTAAGTCATTAGGTTTATGAGTCATTTCTACTTATATGCCCCTCACTAATTTCATCTCTTTCTAATGTGAGATACACACTCACACTTGAAATCTTAACACAAGTTGCAAGTAATTAACTTTATAGGTATGAGTCGCAGTCACTGTGGAAATTATGACAGTCAAGCACATGCAATAAGTGAATCTAACAATTTATAGGAAAGTTCTCCCTATTCATTATGATGAAACATTAAACTTAAAATTAGAGATTTAAGTTATCTTACACTTCAAGAATTGAGATTAAAATGGACAAATGTTAAATTTAAATTTATTATTTAGTTTTCCCAATTGTGATAAAAGTTATATTTGATTATTTATAAAATATTTGAATTTAATGATAAAAATAAAAAATTTTAGTTAAAAATAATTTCTATTTATCTTAACCATATGCATTTATTTTCATTTGAAATATTACAGTTATTGTTATAAGTTTATCATAATTAATATTAATATTTGAATATATATTCGAATTTTAATCTTAATGAAGCTTAAATTTTGATTGAGAGTGAAAAAGCATGATAGGATTCTTTTCAATTAGTTAGAGACTTGACTTGTCTGCCACTCTACATTAACAAGGATCAGGTTTGATAAAATTTTATCAGCCAAATCATAAGATATTAATTTACCAAAATAATTATTAAAAGGATAAAATATTTATTCAGAATTTAAACAAACGTTGTTCACTATACTTACATATTAGCTGTAATAATATGAATGATTATTATTTGATTTGGTGATCATATATGACACTATAACACGAATTGGATGAGATTTGGAAACCCAAAAATATTTTTAAAAAGGCATAACCTATTGGGCAAACATTGTTATATAACACCGTTTTGTAGTTTTCATCGCAGTCAAATTCAAAGGATTTGAAACCACAACCTTTAAGATCTGTTCTCAAGCAAAATGGGGGATCTGATAGGAATATCTCCACAAGAAGAAGAGCAATTGTTGAACGCACAGCAACTTTGGTGTCCTACCAGTAGGACGACCACAAGAACAACAATCACTAGTAAGAGAAGGCTATTGCAATTAGTCATCGAGACAATCAAGTCTCAAGAAAATGGGACCGAGTTTCAATCTTTAGAGAAGGAGAACCACATGCATGTGCATATTTCTGGAGGACGCTTACAGGGCCGCCTAAAGTGGAAACCGAATGCCATTAGGAAAGCCGAGGAGGAGGACACTCACAGGGCCGCCTAAACTGGTTTCAGCCTCTCTTTCAACCACTCAATTCACTAAAGGAGAAGGACAAAATAAAGTTGAAAAAAAGGTGACGTTCTCTAAGATTTTAAAGAAATTTTAACTTTATTTTAAAGTTTTTCTATTTTCTTAAAAAAGTTATTTAAAACTCGTATAAAATTTTGAAGTGTAATTTTGTTTATTAGAGAATAATGCCTTGGACTTCTATATTAGATTTTAATAAAATTTAACTCCTAATTAAAAACAAAATATTTCAAAGTTAATTTAAAACGTCTTAAAATTTTGATAGAGACCAATAATGTGTGATTAATTGGGGCATACAGTTCATATTTTTATCTTGCTTATAGTTGTCTTTTGACAAACTCTACAAAAAAAAAACTTGGAAATTTCAAGTAAAGTATGAAATATTGATAAGAACACACTAAAATTATTAATTTTTAATCATATAAGTAGCAAATTTTCAAAATAACTCATTTTACGTATTTCTATAGAATAAAATATTGAAAATGAATTCACAATTTTCTTATATAAGATTAATGATTATTTTCGTGTCATAACTTATAAAACCCTTTATTTATGTTCTATACCTTTTTTATAAAATAGAAATCAAACTTTGCTAAAAAGTATTATAAATTATTTAGATATAACATCCAGTTAACTATTAAAATAATATTATTTTATTGTTTGAATATAATTCAGTTTAATTGAATCTTAGATATAAGTCAATCTAACTCCCCATAAATTAACACTTATAACCTTTTAAACTTACATATATAATTTAATAAAAATAACTTAACAAAAATAATTTTATTTATCTAAAAATCCTCTTACATTAAACTTTGCAAATTTATGTTTAAAATATTTACAATTGTACTTATATTCACAATCAGTTTCTCCATAATATCTACAAAAATATTGTAATACAAGTGTAACGCCCCATATTAGGGGTTAGAATATTAAGGAATTTCAATGCATGTTATGCTTGGCATAATTGAGTTTTGCTTATTAGTGCATATGCTTTTTTGGACTCATACCAATATTTGTGCATGCATTCATTGACATTTTCGGGTACAATTGGTTTTAAATTTTCTGATTAAGACGAGAATTGTGATTTTTTTAGTGATGAAAATTATTTGGAGATTATTGGTATTACTTTGGAATTTTTGGGAATTTTAGAAATTTTCTGAAAATTTTGGGGTATTTTGGAAATTAGAAAAAAACAAACAAATGGTATTATGACATGTGGCAATCTTAGATGTTGACAAAGGGCATACATGTAAGGAGCCACGTGCCACTAGGATAATAAGACACGTATGTACTAGTGTTAGGAAGAAAAAAAAAAGAAGAAAGAAGAAAATAGATCAGTAACTTGGTTATTCTTCGGTTTTGCTTAGTTTCCCTCAACACCGAACCTTCATCATCGATTGTTGTTGTTGATTTTTAAGTTAGTGTTAACCTTTATAAACAAAACAATTCAGTCCAGTTAAGATTTTGTTTTTCGTTGGTTTTGCTTCTTCAACCTTCCACCGAACCCTGTTATTCACCTTCACTGTCAAAGAATTTGCAAAAAAATCAAGTAAGAGATTTTTTTTAACTCTCTGAGTTCAATGAATGATTATGATGATGTGTTAGTGTTGGAAATGAATTTATGCATGAGTTAGATGATGTTTTATGTTGGAAATATATATATATATATATGCATGAGAAGTTTATGTAGTGTGGTCTCGGTGAATGGATTCACTAAATGACTTGGGTGAGGATTTGAGGTCGTGAGTGTATAAAGATAGCAGTTAGAGTATCTGGAATTGAGTATGAGATTACTGGGTGTTCGGTAATTTGAAAAGAAAATGCAGAAAATGGAATAAGGGTAGTGAGAATGGAAAATACACAGTAGTAGGAGAAAGCTTGTGTAAGGAATCGATTTTTTTTAGTATATGATTATAAACTTGGTTTTGACCAGTGTTGAGAATGAGTTCAGATGATATAGAAGGGAAATAAAATGGTAAAGGTAATTGTACAAGTTAGTGATAAAGGATTAAGGAGAAGAGAGGAAGAAGATGATTAAAACGCATTACAGTTCGCCGCAGTGAATGTCGGCGCCAAAAACTTGGTCGACAAAATCTGCAAGTGCACAGAGTCGTTCCTAGTACTCACACATTAAGTATTCCAAGGTCGAATCC
>JAOSBO010022096.1:0-12106 GCA_027563915.1 Erythroxylum rotundifolium
CTTCAAATTCCCATCAATCCATAAAATGAACCCTCCTAAACTTGACATAATAAGTAGACTCCAATTTAAAGATTTATGTAACCATACTACAAAATTTATTCAATCATGCTTATTAATATATTGAAAATTTCAGGGCCCAACAACCACATTGGGGCTAATTCCCCGAATATAAAAAATTTGCTACCCTACAGCTCTCATTCTTTTCCTTATAGTTTCCACCACTTTCTCTTCTTGCTTACAATTTAATTCATTAGAGATAATAATAAGTAAAGTGTGGTTCTTTCCTAAAATGGTATATCTCAAATGGGAAGGTAAAGTTTTAAGCTCTAAAGAGGGATGTTTAATGTTAGATGGTGATGTAGATGCTCCAGCTCTCTCTAATTGTTCTAGCTCCACTGCCTCACAAACATCCTCTTCCTTTGCCGTTTCATCTTTGTGTACTCAATTCACCTCTTCAACTCCTTCTTTAATTACCTACACACACTCATCTTCTACATCAGTTTTCATACACACATTTCCATCCATCAATTTCTTCAAAGATTTTTTCATATTAAATTCAATCTACTCACCACCAATTCTCAATGCTAGTTTTTGTTCATGAACATCAACTAATTCCCTACCAATATTCATAAAGGGCCTACCCAAAATTAATGGACATTTTTTATCAGCTTCAAAATCTAACACAACAAAATCAACTGGAATTGTAAATTTATCCACTTTCAGCAATATATCTTCCAAAACTCTAAATGGCCTTTTTATTGATTGATCTATAAGCTGAATCAGTATGGATGTTGCTTGACCTCTCCTAATCCCAATTTCCTAAAAATAGATAAAGGTATCAAATTAATACTTGCACCTAAATCACATAAACATTTTGGAAAATTCAAAATTGCCAACAGCACCTGGAATAATTAAGCTCCCTAGATCTTACAATTTTGAAGGCATTTGACTTGAAATAATTGAACTACAGTTCTCTATCAATGTAATTGTTTGATTGTCTTCCCAAGTATGTTTGTGCGTGAGTATATACTTTAAAAACTTTGCATACTTGGGCATGCACTACAAAGCTTCCACTAATGACAAATTAATCTGTAGCTTCTTCAGTTTCTCTAAAAATTTAGAAAACTTGGTATCCACCTGATATTGTTTCACTCTTTATGGGTATGGGAGTTTGGGCTTGTACGGTGGTGGTGGTATCTATGGCCTGCCCTCTCTCCTTTCTTCTTCTATCTCTGTAATATTCTCTTTTTCTTAACTGTCCTTTTTTACACTTGGTTCTTCCATTTGCTTGCCACTCTGAAGTGTAATTGCTTTGAGTTGCTCCCTTGGAATAACCCCATTATTGTTCAGTAAGCGACTTGCATTTTGAGAAAATAAAGATTCAATAAATTAACGTACTTGAACTTCCAAATTATGGATTGACTAGGCATGGTTCTTCATAATCTGATCAAAATTTTCCTCCATCCTCTATTGATTTTCCTCCTGGATTTCATACATCTTTTTCTGACTCTCTGCTTGAGCTGCTGGTTTAGAATTAAATATCTCCTTAAACTTGTCCAACTTATTTTCCAACACTCCAATTCGTTCTTGCTAGAATCTTGGTGGTCCTTATGGTCTTTGTTAGCTAGATGCATCATCATTACTCTAAGAAAAGTTCAGGTTGTTTTTCCAATCCAGATTATATGTATTTGAATATGGGTTATTACCTCGCTGCGGTTGGCCTAGGTACCTTACTTGTTTAGTCCTGCTGGCTCCCAATAGAAAACATTCTGCTGACCTGTGGTTGTTCTCCTCACATAACTCACATTGTGCTTATGGTTTAGCTACTTCGTGAAAGCAGTGGTCTGAGCCTGCAAGGCAGTAACTAAGTCAATAGGTATCATACCTTTTTGTTCCTTCTATCTTTGTTTACTACTCTTGCTCGACCACATCCAGCTATTACTTACCAACTCCTCTAACAGATAATGAGCTACTTCCACCATCTTCCTCATCAACGAACCTCTAACTGCTACATCTATTGTGCCCTTTGTGCTCAAATTCACTCTATTATAAAAAGTTTAAAGTTCTTTAAATCTCCCCCAAGCTTTATAGAGAGATTCTTCATCACTTTGCTAGAAATTTGTTATCTCCTTAATAATCCTTGTCGTCTTTGTCAATGGAAAATATTTAGCAAGGAATGCTTGGACAAGCTACTCCTAAGTGGTGATCTGGCCTGGATTCAAAGAATTGTACCATGCTTTAGCCTGATCCTTCAATATGAGAGAAAATAGTCTCAGCTTCATTGCATCATCAGACATTCTGTTGAATCTGAATGTGTCACAGATCTCCAAGAAATTTGCAATGTAGGTATTTGGATCGTCATTGTATAGCCCGTAGAACTGCACACTGTTTTGGAGGATATTGAGTAGCATCAGCTTTATCTCAAAGTTATTCGCCTAAATCACTGGTCTCTCCACTCTTTGAGGACTAAACCCTGGCCTCATGAAATCCATCAATGTTCACTCTAGTTCTGCTTATTCTCCTTCCTCAGCCATATCGTGGTTTGAAAATTTTAGATGCTTAGCCCTTCTTATTTCTCTTTCATGCTTCTTAATGTTAAGACATTCATCTTCAAAATCTTATTTTGTCCTTCGTGTGCTCCTTGTGTTCATGCACCTGTAAATACACAAGGAAAAGTATCAAGAACTCTTAAATCAAAGTAATCTAAATCAAACACAATGCTTAACAATCAATCCCCGGCAATGACATGAAAAACTTGTTGATGGTAAAACCTATCTACTTGTTTTATGCTTAAAAACCACAAGTGAATAGGTCGTGACTTGTAGTTAAAAAGAGCAAATATCGATCCCACAGGGATTGATGCCTAGATACCACTTAATTTAGGCACAACTTTGTTTAAGAAATGAAATTGTTAAATCTGCAAATAATCTGAAAAATTAACTAAAAATTAAAAGATTAATGTAAACAATAGACTATACCAAAATTGTAGAAAATTTGAATTTAAGAATCTAAATGGTATAGATTACTTTTTCCCCATTTTGTCTCCCTCCTATTTTATTGATTCAAGTATGTCTCACCTTAGATTTCCAAATGTACTAATCACCCTATCTCAAATTGTAACTATTTGTCCCTATTTGAATTAATAGGAATCAATTGAATGATTCCCATTGACTCTACCGATTCAACTAGTTAATAGGCTATCGTGTAGGTGATCAATTGACTAGCTGAGATCTCTCTTTTAACTATTCAATTAACATGATGATTGCTAGTCCATAGATCACCAACTCTCGTTGTACAATCCTACATTAATTTCATCTCACTCTCTTTCTCGATTTATTGCAAGATGACAATTAAGTACAACAATCAACAAAGATAATTGCATTCAATTCAATAAAATAGGAGTTCTAACAAAATAGTTCAAACGCAATCCCTAATATGAAATCAGCCTAACATGGTCTCTATAATATCATATACAATTAAATAAACCATTTCTACAAAGAATAGAAGAGATTAAAAAGACAGAAAATTAAATAGGAAGACTCCTTCTCTTCTTTGCCAAAATCTGGAATTTTGGTGTTGATATGCTATTTTGCCCATTTTCGATGATGATCCTTGTCTTCAATCCTCTCTTAATGATCCAAACATGTGTTCTTTACTCAAGGATAGCGTTTCTATAGGTGGGTATTGTCTCATCTCAAGATGGGGGCTTAATTATCTTTAAATAGTCCAAAAACCCTAGGTTTAATGAAGCCTCGTAGATTGCCTCGTATTACAATTCCCACATCGATGGGAATTTCATGATTCCTAGAAATTCCCATAGACGTGGGAATTGTAATATGAGGCAATCGCATGGGAATTGATCATAGACACTGATCATTTCTTTTGTAATTCCCATGTCCAATGGGAATTTATGTGATTCCCACGAACATGGGAATTGGGCATATAACCACTCTTCTTTGATATTTGTTCAACCTCCAAGTTATTCCTTCTTCTTTCCTATATGAACATAGCCAATTCTTACCCTCAATTAGCATCAAACACACAAGAATAGCAACAGAAATCAAACTTAATGAAAACATACAAAATTAATCCTAAACTAGAACAATAAACGACAATTATACTATTACATGCCAAATTCCTATAAAAACATAACCTAATACACATCTATCAACCCGCAAACACTTAAAAGCATCATGTTTTGAGAGATTTTTCAGACCTTTCAGACCCCAAAAAACCCTAGGGCTTCTCAGAGTACAAATGATATATAAAGAAGAAGACAAAGAGGCTTTTGAATTAGTCCCTTTTGGGAAACCCTAGAGAGAATTCATTGAGAGATTGAGGAAAAGAAGAGGAGGGGAAGTTGATTCAACGTATTTGCCAGGTCAAGAGGTTTCTCAATGTTACTACCTCCCATCCTCCATTTTGATTGTATTTCCTATTCATTTTCAGTTTTGTCATTGTATAGAATTGGATTAAATAGTTGATAATAGTATTTAAATGTTGAGGATGTTCTTAACTCACCTTCAAAATTTTATTCTTAATTTAATGAAATCTTATTGTTTTTATGTTTAACGGATCTATTGTGATTAATAAACTGAGAGGGTGAACCAAATGAAAAATAATTAAATTAGGCTAACGAGAGTTAGGTGATTTAATAGAATAAGAATTAAATCAAATCGGTAATTGTGCGAAGAGAGGAGGTCTTGCATAAGTTCTGATAGTTTGTTGGACAACTTCATATCTAATTAGGGTTTTAGAGAGATTGTTAATTGAGAGATTGCAATTTTCATAATCTGATTACGGTTTATAATTTAGGTTTAATGTTTATAACTCGAGAGATGGTAATCAAGCCTAAGATCATCTAGAACCAATAATCCGGTATTTCATAATCAATCAGGTTAGCGTTAAGGATAGGTAAAATTCCCTTCTCTCAATTTGTAATTCCCTTAGGTTGATTCTTGCGTATGTGTTGCAATTACAGATTTATTAATATTTTCATGGATGATTTCTGGTTTAATTTGATTAATTAAATTGAATTCTCATTTTAGTTTTGTTATATTTGAATTTTTGTGATTTATTATAGCCTTAGATTTTAGGATTAGATTATCCCACCTTATAGGATCGACAAGTTATGTACTACGTAAACAAACCATATGCTCACAAATTATCGAGGGTACTTATTAAAACCTATGCACGTAAAACATATAATAAAGCTTTTGAAGGTGATTAGTTTAATTCTTTAATCTAAGGCATTTTCACTATTTTTTAAATAATAAAAAATAGAGAAAGAAGTTTGGCGAGTAAAGTAGAGACACAAAAAGACATCTTAGAATGAGAATGAGACATCTATTGAGTTAGAGCAAGGAACTTTTACGAA
This sequence comes from Erythroxylum rotundifolium, assembly GCA_027563915.1. Lineage (NCBI taxonomy): Eukaryota > Viridiplantae > Streptophyta > Magnoliopsida > Malpighiales > Erythroxylaceae > Erythroxylum > Erythroxylum rotundifolium. Next base: position 5,378 of record JAOSBO010022096.1, read on the forward strand.
CTACAATAAGGTACAATATGGTTGGGGAAATGACAATAGCGTTAGGGACAAGTAAAATTTCCTTCTCTTAATTGGTTATTCCCTTAGGTTGATTCTTGGGGATGTGTTGCAATTGCTGATTTTTTATATTTTCACAATTGATGTCTAATATAATTTGATTAATTGAATTGAATTCTCATTTCAGTTTCATTATATTTGAATTTCCAAGATTTATTATGGCCTTAGATTTTATGATTAGATTATCCCTCGTGTGATTGACACCGTAGATACTACATGAACGAACTATGTGCTTGTAGATTACTGAAGGTGTTTATTAAAACTTACACACATCAAACACCCGATCAACTATTTACTGATGTTAATTACTTTTTCCTCCACAAGATTATAATTATACCAACATAAAATTCTACCACTATAACGGTATGAATGGCTAGATATAAACTTCCATTTAGCACCCAAAAAAGCCACTCCTCTCTGATCAGCGTGTGCCTTTATTTTGGTCTTAAGAAGACCTACCAAAATAGGTTTTCTCTCCTCTACTACTTCCTTAACCATAATCTTCTTAAAGGGGTCATTTAACCCCCTTTCATTCTATAGAAGAATAGTCATCTAAGGTAAACACCTTTAGATTTAGCCAAACTTCATATAGACTTCCTTCTATTGTGACTAGGTGAAACAAATTCTCCTTTCTTAAAGTCATTCTTCTATAGTCTTTGCTATGTAATTTAGGAATTCGTCTAATTCTTCCATAGTTATTGTGCTCCTTCAACCCACAGTTGCCATGTGATGAAATGATTAATTAAAGGAGAATGTTGTCCAACATGAGGGGGAGTCACAGTTATGACTCAATAAGTCTGACAGTGCAAGTTAAGTCATGACTTTGACTTCACAATTATGAGAATATGCATGTAGCTAGTTGGTTGAAGAAGCTTGGCAGTTGGTGAGATGAAGAAGCATGCAGCTGGCATTGTGAGCATACATGGGAACTTCACTCATAGTGAGAAGGTAGCTAGTCCACTCTCCATTCTCTTAAGAAGTTTGGTATGTATATAGGTCATGAGAAAAGCTATAAGCATGCATAAGAGTTGCATGGTGTTGGGATAAATGTGACGCATGGTAGTTAGCAAAGTGAAAGCATGGCAGTTGGTGTAGGCCATGAGAAGGCAGCTGGAAATATGCATGGTGCTGTCAATGTGAGAATCATGGATGGGAGTTAGGTGAGAAAGTCACCGTGAGAAGGCATAAGCTAAAGTGAGAATGACTTATAATTAACTTGTGTGACCATAAATTAAGATGTCACACCCATTGTAATGAAAAATTCTTCTTGGTTTTCATATCATATTCACAAAATTCTCCATTTAACATTTATGCAACATTCACACCATTTCCATTCAATTCATCTCATATTTAGATCAAAACACAAGAAACTGTAACCCAAATCAAGATATGAAAGCAATTAAAAGCAATAGAAACTAGACACAAAAAATTCCCCCATACTTAAACAACGCTTGTCCCTAAACAAAACAAAGAACACTAGACAATAAAAGGACAAAGAATGAAAAAATTATTTTCCCAATTAATAATCAAAGATATTAACGATCAATTCAATAACACAACCTAAGAACTTGAAACTCGTAATATTCCATGAACAAGTTATTCTCCGTTAGCCAAAATTAACAAGTATTTCAACTCAATGACCATTAACAAGCGCAATAGACACTCACTTCACTTTCCATCCTCTTAAGAATTCAAGGGTATGATATATTCGTTCATTGTTCATTTCATGTAAGGCATCTACTATAGATTTGCTTACTAATCCAATCTCGACCACTCATATCAAAAACAAACATCAATCTAAAGGTCTTTATTTTAATTGTAATGGGGCCAGGCTAAGGGTAAGAAAAAAGAAAATTGTAGTTTAAAACCACAGAACTAATTGAGCATTTAAAGTAACATAGAAAAACAAAGTATAGAACACTTAATTCTTTCTTATTAATTTAACAAGATTAGCAATCCCAATCCCCTTCTATTTTTTCCTTTCCCCTTTATTATCATTTTTTGTTGATCTTCACTTTCTTCCTTTTCTTTTCTATTTCTTTTCTATTTCCTTTTTCTTTTTCTCTTTTTTTGACTATTTAATTTATATTTTCTTTCTTTCTTTCTTATTTTTGATTGATTTTTCCTTTTTTAAATTTAGAACAAGATAAGTTTGGAAGAGCAAAAATGTAAAAGAGAGATACAAATTATTACAACCCTACACATCACTAACTCAAAAGTCAACTATATGTTATGATTCCCCCACATTTATTCCCTAAACTCAATTATACCCTTTCAATTGCTCAACTTGCCCTTATGGTAGGTTTAATGAAGAGGATAGACAATAAAGGTCAAGGATCATATTTTGGGTTTAAAGAAATAAAAGGTTTCATTTAACCTCAAAGGGGCTCACTAAGGGTGACATTATGGTGGTTTTTTAAGCTAATAGGGTAAATTCTAATTGCCTTAATCATTTCAATGTTTACATAAGATTATGTGATCTTAACTAGTATTTGCAAGTAATTTATGCTGTTACCTAATCATGGAAGAACTCTCTCCGCAAAGAATACTTAAATTTGGTGTTGAATATTTCAAAAGGCTCGAATTCTTACCAAATAAAGATGGCATTCATCTATCACAACAAATTGGTGTCCTTTTAATCAAATCCAGGTTAATTAGCCTAAGCATGTAGGTATACTCATTCACTCATGTTCTGCATTTCTAATCCCGATCGAGTTTATTTAATGACCATGCATCTCTATTTGAGATCCTAAAATAGGGATCACTTCGCTATAATTCAACACTTATTAGGTTCTTCCAAGATAAAAGAGTTTTATATTCATTTATGAAATCCTGGGCTTTCTCAAATTGGAAGTAGTTTGGCATCCCTAAGGTTCTAATAAATGAAGAAGACTTCTTTTTAGATTTCCAAGTAATGCTCTTATAATGGAAGTACTGGAAGTTGGATGATGATATGTTATAAATAAGCCCATCTTAGTTCAAACATGGAGACTTAGATTAACAATAGAATATATTAGGTTCATTAATATTATTGTGTGGATGTGTGCTTATCGTGCACCACATGAATATTAGACAACATTGGCCTTAGCTAGATTGCAAGCTATATAGGCAAGTTTTTGTGCTTAGATCAAGCAATAATTGAAATTAAATGAATAAACAAAGCAAGGGTAATGAAGGACCTCACAAATGAAATCTCAATTAAGAGATTCAATAAAAATATGGAATTTGAAGAGGATGTAGTCAAAGTATCTTATGTATGGAAACCAAAATCTTTATCCAAAAAGGTTTGGCAACAAACTAGAAAATTTGTCAAAATTTCTGGTTACAGAGAGCCTACATGTAATATTGAAAACTAAGACCACATCATTATAAGAGAGCTGAATCCACTTGATGAGGGTGAAATTCAATAAAACACTATGCAAACCTATGAAATCAAGGAATCCTTACTAAGTCAGGAGAAGGCTAGTAATTTCAAGAACAAATAGAAGAAGTAGGTAGATGTCTTATTAAATGATAAATATAGTTTTTAGGTAATTAAAGAGAATGAAACCCATAATAGCATTGATGAGAGCCTACCAACAGAACCTAAGCAAGATGAATTTAACACCCTAAATAGGAAGAAAGAAACTCTTCTTTCATAGTGAGATCATAACTATAATTTCTTGGAATGCGACCATAATGTACTCCCATACTAAACAATTAATGATTCATGACAATAAGCCTCATATTTTTAGCATCTTGGAGTCAATAATCAAGAAAGAGAAGCACAAAATTATTAATTTTGTGCTTAGTATCTGGAGATTGTTAGTTAATTATATATGCCATCACAATAAAAGAATCCTAGTACTCTATAATGAGGAGAAAGTGAAAATGTAGAATGTTATAATTCATGATTAGATGATCCATATAAAGGAAACTTAGGCAAGAGCCATCTACATTTCATTAATCAATGGTCACAATCATACATTCTAAAGATTATGGAATAAGTTAAGGGAATTAGCCCCTTCTATCTAGGACCCTTGCTTACTCTAGATGACTTTAACTTAATGTTGAATATAGATAAAGCTAAAGAAATAGTTGCCTAAGGAGTTATAGTGGAGATTTGGAACAATGCACTAGAGATATACATATAAATGACCTTCCTTTTAGTGGTAATTTTTACACCTAGAGTAACAAACAAAAAGAATCCTCGTTCTTGAAAATGCAGCTATACAGAAGCATGGAAAACTTATAATAGTATCAAATATTCCAAAATAGTTTCACTTTGTTTTCAATTATAAGGTGTTAAAATCATTCACCTATCATTGTGCATTTATCAACCATAAATATGCCAAAATGGAACCATTTAGGTTCAATAATTTCTTAAGTAAGCTTGATGGATTTTAGGAAGCTATAACCATGGGCATTAGAGTTGAGGGAACCAGTTAGTATAAATGCATCAAGAAGCTTAAAAGAATTAAAGAGGGGACCAAAATTTTTAATAAAGGGAGATTTGGCAACATGTGTCTTACCAAAATCTATAAAACATCTAATCAGATACAGATTGATATTTATTTAAATTCTGCTAGCCCTTATCTTTAATTTTTTGAAAATTCGCTCAAATTATTTTAAGCATTCGAAGTTAAAAATTCTATGATGTAGCAAAGATTAAGAGTTTTGTGGATCTCAATAGGAGACATAAATACATCCTTCCCTTATAAAAGAGTAGCTATGAAAATCTATAAATTGAATAGTTTATCATAAAAAAGATGATATTTCACCCGCATCTCAAGAAGTCCTTAAAAAAGAAACTAAAGCTTACTTGGCTAGTACTCTGGGATTCCCATTAAATGACACATTCTTCAGTCCATCATTGTAAAGAGATAGTGCAAGATAAACTTTCTCTTAGATTTACTTTTAAGATGAATCTCTAAATATGAAAGTAAGAATACCCTTAAAGCTCTAAGCCCCTTTAAAGCTCTTGAACCTGATGGTATGAATCTATTTTTCTTTTAAAAAACATGGTCTGTAATTAGAAGCTTAATGATGAAGCACTTAAGGAAAATTTTCAAGGTAAGGAAGCATATAAAGGAGATAAATAGGACCTTTGTTAGAGTGGTTTCTAAAGGAAATAAACATAATTTGATGAAATAGTTTCTTCCTATAGCCTATTATAACTTAAATTACAAACTAATTTTGGAAAACCTAGCTGAAAGGTTGAAATTGGTTTTACTAGCTTAGATTGTCTACCAACAAGGTTCTAATATACTAAGTCTACAAGTTGGGAACAATATTTTACTTGTACAAGATCTTTTCAAAAATTATTTAAGGAAGAGAGTTTGAATTGTTCCCTAAAAGTGGATTTTTAAAAAGACTATGATGTAATGGACTGGAACTTTATAATCAATTAGCCTATGGCTTCATAGGGATATCCATTAAATGGATAGAGGAGTGCATCACTAGGGTATCCTTTAACATAATTATTAATAAAGAGCCTTCAAGCATTATTTAAGGCTTAAAAGGGATTAGAAAGGGTGACCTAATATCACCATATCTATTCTCCATAGGTATGGTGTGTTCAACAGATTCCTTGTAAGAGTGATTAAAAGGAATAGACTCTTTAAACACCATTCCAGATGAAAAAAGACTAGCAATCTAAGATTAAATTTTGTTAAAGAATTTCATCTATTCTTAAAAGGTAATCATCACTTAATCTTCTCTTTAATAACTACCTCAAAGATCTTAAGCAAAATTTCAAGATTATAAGTCAACAATGAGAAAAGAGGGATGTATTTATCTGTAAGTGCATCCCATAATACTATATAGTTCTCATCCCTATCAGGTTTCCAATAGCATAAACTTCCCCAAACCTATATAAGTGTCCCTATCTCCTCCATTAAACTTTCCCTTCTGGATTTCAAACATTTAATAGAGAAAATACATAACAAATAAATAGGTGGAGCTCTAAATCTCTAACAATGGTAGGAAGGGCATAATTAATATCCTTAGTTTTGAACTCATTGAATTTATATTAGGCTTCTAAACTAGTACTCATTTGCTATATCATAAAATCAATTGAAAAAAATCCAAATGAAGTTTGTATGGAATGGGCATAAAGAGGATAAAGTAACAATTAGATCGAAAGAAGTATATATGGCCAAAAATGAAAGGGGTCTTGGATTTACCCCGTACAGGTGATTAATATAATGGTGATAGCTAAGAAATTATAGAGACTTATCAAGGATAAAAGTTCACCACAGGTTAAATGGGTCCATTGTCACTATACAAAGGATTCAAGCCTTTAAAGTATGGTGTTGGATCGGAAAAAGAAAGCATGCTATATTTGGAGAAACGGTAGATTTCAAAACTTTTAAGAAATCATTTTTCTGACCGAAGCAACAAATCCAAATCATCATGCCAATCCATACATGATATGGTATAAGGATAATAAAAACATAAACAGGATGAAGAGTATTACCGACTCCTTTGCTATAGCTTTAAATCCTCGCTACGCTATCCTCTTCTTCTTCTTGTATCTAAATCCTTTGCTTTTGAGTCTTTTCCTTTAGCAATCTATATTCTCCTTGTTGTTGTATCCTCAACCAATTTGATTTAGCTCTTGTTCTTCAAGGACAATTAGGTTAACAAAATCCTTTGGTGGGAAAGGAGAAGAAATGTTTGGAGGAGATTTTC
>JAOSBO010022103.1:0-12106 GCA_027563915.1 Erythroxylum rotundifolium
ACTGCCTTTATATTTCATGCATTCTTGGAATGAAATGCATTACACATATTCAATCATTATGTTCAGTCATTGGCGTCCACTTTTACTTCCCAATTGACATTCATTACTGGACTTTTAGTCCAGCATTCAACATATAAGTTGAGAACACATTTAGTCAATCACATTCACATTTAAGGAACACTCCTAATATAGTCTCAAATATCGAAATCCTCGAACAATCAATTGTCTAAAATCAGTAATATCATAATGATATCAAATGGTAATTCAATTCAGAATCAAACAAACAATCAAGGTGAGACCATCTTAGGTTACTCACAAATGCTCCCTTTAGCTTGTTGCCTTGAAGTCTCGGTAATGTCTGGAAGTAGTCGCTCAACAACAATTGATATAATTATATATGCAATCATATACATTTTCACATTACTACATTGCACATTCAAATGAATAAACACATTTATATATGTATAATGTATTATGCATGTTCAATGAAAAATTCTCAGATATGTTTCTTTAATATGCTTGCTCAATTTCAATTGATCAGTCATACATATACCACTCATTTTCCTAGGATTATACACTCACACAATTTCCTAGTTCTCATTCAACCATTCCCAATTCATCATTTACATATTTTGAATCACATTACATTCATGAAAACATGTTATATCATTATCAACTCATATTTTACACTTATCCTTAAATATTTCTATGATCAAAAGGCTTCTTATAATACATACACAATCGGTACTTTATATATGAAATTTTAGCAAGCTAAATCTATACATTCACCTAAATTTTCTAGCAAAATATAATCATACATTCACCCAGTTGCCATTCGTAAATACCCTTTGTTCTTTAATGATCATTCATTCATACCTTATACACATTTCTTATGTTCTTAAGATCATGTTTGCATTAAAAGAACTCATTTATTCCTTAAACAAATCAAAATTTCCAGATTTGGACTCATCCTCATCAAAACAACCTATTTTTTTAGGTTATGACTTCAATTAACTACATAAACTTATCAAGATATCTTCTAGCCAAACTGTTCCCTAGAACCATTAATAAGACATCAACAATCATTTTTCATGCTTTATACTTTGACCAATTCGAGCTCTAAAGTCCTTCAAAATAAGGACATAATATAAGGTTTCTGTACAGGGGTCTATCATAGGCAGTATTAGAAAAACAAGCATAACTCAAGTTCTAGTCACTATTGTATCAAGCCACTTTCATAGAGGTCAAGCTAAGACCTATATATACAACTTTCATTCTTTTATTTTCTTCAAATTCATTCCTTAAAGATATGTAAAATAGGACGAAAGAGGATGATGAAATTGAAATCAAAATTTCGACCTATGGCTGACCACCTAGACAATGAGGTATTTAGGCAACAACTTCTTATAATAAAATGTTCCAAAATGTCTCAAATTTCTAATGACATTAAATTCATGCATTTTGGTTCAGTATTATGTAAGTTATAACCAAAATACTACAGACTGTTCTTATACCACAATAACACACAATTATTAACTTCAAGCTAACTTTCAAAACCCTTAAAGACAGAATTGAAATTCAATTCCTTCATGAAAATTGTATCCATATGTCTCTATTTTAATCTAGATCAAAATCCATCTGATTTGGATATCTACAGATCAAGATATGGCCAAAATACAAATGCATATTCAGTAAAATCACTCCATATAAATTATTCCAGCACATTAAAGATAGAATTGAAATTCAATTCCTTCATGAAAATTGTATCCATATGTCTCTGTTTTAATCTAGATCAAAATCCATCTGATTTGGATATCTACAGATCAAGATATGGCCAAAATACAAATGCATGTTCAGTAAAATCACTCCATATAAATTATTCCAGCACACTTCATCACCAAACTTACATGCAATTCATTCCAATTCAAACATCATTCTCATGTTATTTAACATGTTATAAAGCTTAGATTGCTACTTACCTTTTATTATTCCAACTCAGTTTAAAATTCTAGATTCATTAAGCCTCCAAGCATGCAATATTCGTCACAAACTTATGATGGAAACACGGTATTTTTGGACAGCAATAAGATGATCACTTCTAGATGGTTTCCTAGTTATTTTGTGAAGGATTAAAAAGTGAATTTCATGTAGAAATTTGGCTAGGATTAGACTACAATTTCAGAGAGAAAACTTCATGAAATTTTGCTGGAGAAGGTGAAGAACAAAGGAGAAAGACTGCTGGCTATCCTTGGTGTAATTTTGTGCTAGGTGTCATCAAATTACCTAAGCCATATGTCTTAAGACATGTGCCTAATCAAGATGCTGCCATTAATCCATTCCTTAAACTTCCATTTGTCACCAATTAATCATTCCATATGTCAATCTAAGATTAGTCCACTTGTCACACAATAATTGATCCATTTGTCACTCCATAATTAGTCCATTTGTTAATTAATTACTAATCCAATTGTCACTCATTTAACTATGCCAAATGTCACTCAATTTTAGGCTTAGTCATCCTAATTTTCTATGTCTCAATTAGTCTTTCCATTAGGCATTTTTCCTCGTCCAAAAATATCCCAAAATTTTAGAAATTTTCAAAATGTCACCAAAAATGCTAAATCAATTTTAATACACACTAATTCAATTTTTAAGACAAATAATCCACAGTTCACATTAAAATCACTTATACCTAGAAAATGTCAATGAATGCATGTACAAGTATTTTAATGGGGTTCACGTGTGTGAGTATGCCGTATAATGCATGAAATTTACTACTAAATTCTTAATAAACTATCGTGTATGGTATCCTATGGTTCTAACCCTGATCATGGAATAATGGGATGTTACACGCTAAACCTTGTTTTTTGTGAAAATTGCCCTACATCTTGCTGGAACTACTGTACACGCTTTTGAAGATGGATATTGTTAGCAGTCATAATATTAAGCGTATATTCTATAGATATACTTGAATCGTGATAAGAAACTTCTGGCCGATATGGGAATTGTTGTGCATTCTACAAACTATCTTGGAAGTAATTTTGTTGATTATCCCATTCATAACTAAATTTTTTATAATCACTTCAAACATGGTTATAAGATTGAGTATACAGGTTATAAAATAAATTACTTCCATCTATGTAATTTTTTTTAAATCTTAAACACAAAAAAGTGAAATGATCATTAAATAAATGCAAAGAAAATAATTACAAAAAATGTACAAAACAATAATTAAAATAAAGAACAAAAGCTAAAACACGACACTTCCCAACAACAGTGCCAAAATTGGTGGCATATCATAACACTACACAAAATAAACTAGACTTACTACTATAGCAGTGGTGAGTCTAGATTGATCTCACAAAGAGTGTTGTAAAGCTTTTGAAATGAAATTAAATGGTGTTTAGGTTAATAGTGGGGTTGGTTAGTTTATCAAACAAGAAAATAAAATGAAGCTAAACTAACAAAAGCAAATTAAAGAAAACATGCAAAAATGATGAAAGTGGTGAATTTGTTAGGAGTCCGGTTCTTTGTTCAATCTCGGCCTACACCATATTAAACATATTTCATTGAATTGCTGTCTTCACATCTCTTTTTGAACTATTAGTTGTAGATTAAAAACAAACTCTGTTAATCCCAGTTTTTCCTTAGGTCATAGTTAATTAAGAAGAGTTCGTTAATTAACCCTAGCTGTCAGATAACCTAGGAGGTGCTCTCTAAGTATAATTGGACAACCACCTTACAAAAAAGAAAAATAGACCAATCTAAGAAATAATCACACAAGCTCAGATTATTTAACCTAGGTTATGTTATCCCTAATGATTACGAACCATTAGTTGCTACAAAATGAAATTCAACATAACAATTATGAATTACATTGAATATTCTGGAAATGAGTTTGTAATAAAATGATCCAATGAACATATTTAAATCATCTTTTTACAATACCCAAATCCAGACATAAAAGATAACATAATCAATTTCTAAAGAGAGAAAGAAAACAACAAATACAAGGAAAGAGTGCTTAACTAGGTTGTTGGTGTTGATATCCCTATTGAATTGACGTCAAGAAGCTACCCTTCTATGGTTCTCTCACAATTGAGAGGTTTGCCCCTTTTTCTCACCTCTTCCTAAGCTCCCTCTCTATTTTTCTCTCAGCCAAAAACCCTTTAATCTTTCATAAAACCTTTGTGCTGTCACACCTTAGGAATATATTAATGCTAGGTTAAAAAAGGGCGAGGTGGCATCTTAAGGCTTTACGACCTACATCGACGTGAGAATATGTCTCATGCCTATGCGTACCCTCAGTTATTTACCAACAATCCACCTTTACTCTCCATAATTTTATGATGCTGTCCATTAATTAAATTCATATCTTATATCTTGTCATGAGTGTGATGCTCCAGCCCTCCTATATTTTCATTTCAGTTATCCACTTTGGATGTCTCATTTGTTCTTATAGACAGGGATTAGCGTGTTAAATCTCCATACATTCGAGATTTTGGCAACTTTGAGGATCACATTAAAAGGCTTGGCTAACTAAGTAAGACCATCTTCTCATACACTCCTCTATGGGTAACTCATCAGGTTATACTGCCATTCCACTCTTCATCTCCCTCAAATATACTTTAATTTCTTCTCTTATTGTCTATTGTTAACAAGTGATGTTATGATATTTTTCAGACATGTTAAGTTTACCTAACGAGATGTTATCTTCTCCACCTTCATTAAAAAGACTATAAAAGAATCTCTTTCATCTTCTCTTAATGTCATTTTCATCCACGAACACCCATCCTGCTTCATCCTTTGTACAATGAACATAACCGAGTATCTCACTTTAGGTCCTTAGCATTCACCAATTTAAATATATTCTTCTTCTACCCTTATATTCTAATTATTGGTATAATTTCTTGTAGGCTCTAATTTTAGCTTCTAAAACTATTTGTTTTGCCTTTTTATTTACTAGTTTGTAACTTTCTCTATTAACTACCCTCTCTACATTTGCTATGCTATCTAATAGAGCTACATAGGTGACCTTCTTAATCTTCACCTTTTTTTTATATACAACTTCATTCCACAGCCAAGGCTACATCTTACACCACCTAGGCCTTTTAGAAACTCCAAAGATCTCCTTAGTTGTATTTCTTAAAAGAGTCGCTACTCTCTTCCATATGTAGTTAACATCTCTTTCTAATTTTTATTCTTATATAAACATTATTCTATCTCTAAGTTGTTCCATAACATCCTCTTTTAGATTCCATCATTTAATTCTAGAACACCTCCAAAGATTTTTGATAGGTGTGCATTAGTATATTTTTCTAGGTATTTGATATGCGTTTTCTTACATAATTGTTGTTCATTGATGTAGTTTAGGATTCATTTTGTATGTTTCATTAAGTTTGATTTCCATTGTTGTTCTTATGTGTTTAACGTTAATTGAGGGTAAGAATTGACTATTTTTATATAGGAAGGAAAATGGAGGATGAACTAGAGACCAAAGAGGAGAAGAAAAGAGGAGTGCGTCTGTGACCAATTCCCACGATCGTGGGAATTGTACAAATTCCCATGGGTGTGAGAATTATAATTTGAGAGTTAATGCGAGGCTTCATTAAACTTAGGGCTTTTGCACAATAAAAGGATAATTAAGCCTCCATCTTCAAGGGAGACGATAACCCTTCTATAGAAACACCATCTTTGAGTGAAGAACACATATTTGGACCCTTGAGGAAGGATTAAAGACAAGGATCATCATCAAGATTGGGCAAATTAGCACATTAATACCAAAATTCTAAATTTTGGCAAAGAAGAGAGGAGTCTTTATATTTAATTTTCTATCACTTTGATTTCTTCTTTTCTTCGTAAAAATGGTTTGTTTGAATGTTGATGATGTTATGGAGACCATATTAGTCTAATTTAATTTTAAGGATTGCTTTTGAACTATTTTGTTAGAACTCCTATTTCATTGAATTGAATGAAGTTGCCTTTGATGTTTATTGTTTTTAATTGTTATCTTGCAACAAATCGAGAGTGAGTAAGATGAAATTCATATAGGATTGTACAACGAGAGTTGGCGACCTACAGACTAGTAATCATTATGTTAATTGAATAATTAGAAGAGAGATCTCGGCTAGTCAATTGATCACTTTTGGGATAGTTTAATAACTAATTGAATCGGTAGAGTCATTGGGTAGGTTGAGAGATCATCCAATTGATTCACGTTAATTCAATTAGGAAAAAATAGTTACACCTTGAGAGAGGGTAATTAGTACATTCGGAAATCTAGTGTGAGACACAATTCAATCAATAAAATAGTAGGGAGTCAAAATAGGGAAAAAAATAATCTCTAGTATTAGATTCTTAAATTCCATTTTTTTTGTAATTGTGGTATTGTTCTTCGTCTGTTATTAATCTTTTAGTTTTAATTTAATTTTCTAGATTATTCACATTTAACAATTTCGTTTCTTAAAAAAAGTTGTGTCTAAACTAAGTGGTGTCTGGGCATCAATCCCTATAGGATTGATATACGCTCTTTTTAACTACAAGTCACGACTCGTTAACTTGCAGTTTTGAGCGTAAAATAAGAAGATAGGTTTTACTATCAACAAGTTTCTGAAGCCATTACTGGGGATTGATTATTAAGCATTGCGTTTGATTTAGATTACTTTGATTTAAGAGTTCTTAATACTTTTCCTTGTGTAATTACAGATGCATGAACACAAGGAGCACACGAAGAACAAAAGAAGCTATAAAAGACAAATTTCCTAACATTAAGAAGCATGAAAGAGAAATAAGAAAGGCGAAGCATCTAAACTTTTCAAATCAAGATATGGCTGAAGAAGGAGAGCAAGAAGCACCAGAGCGAACGCTAATGGATTTTATATGGCCAGGATTTAGTCCTCAAGGAGTGGTGAGACCTATAGTCCAAGCGAATAATTTTGAGATAAAGCCGACACTCCGAATATTCTACAAAATGGTGTGCAGTTCTATGGGCTATCCAATGAGGATCCAAACATCCATATTAGAAATTTCTTGGAGATCTGCGACACATTAAGATTCAACGGAATGTCTAACGATGCAGTGAAGCTGAGACTATTTTCATTTACGTTGAAAGATTAGGCTAAAGCATGGTATAATTCATTGAATTCAAACTAGATCATAAATTGAAAGCAGCTAACGCAAGCATTCCTCGCCAAGTATTTTCTGTTGACAAAGACGACGAGGATTATCAAGGAGATAACAAAATTCCAGTAGAGTGATGGAGAATCTCTCTATAGATTTAAAGAACTTGAGTGGAGCTGCCTACATCATAACCTCCCGAAGGAATTTTTGCTTCAAACATTCTATAATGGAGTGAATCTGAGCACAAGGGGAACAACTAATGCAGCCTCCTGAGGTTCACTGATGAAGAAGACGGTGGAAGTAGCTCATGATCTGCTGGAGGAGTTCGTAAGCAACAACTACATGTGGTCAAGCAAGAGGAGCAGACAAGAATAGAAGGAACAAAAAGTTATGATACCTATTATCTCAGTTATTGCCTTGCAAGCTTAGATCACTGCTTTTAAAAAGTAGCTCAACAATATGTAAGGAGCATCTACCTTAGTAGTTAAGGTGATGCAAGGACAATGTGAGTTGTGTGGGAAGAACAACCACAACTCAGCGGAATATTTTCTATTAGGAGTTGGTGGTACCGAATAGGTAAGCTACCTAGGCCAACCATAGAGAGGTAATAATTCTTATTCTAACACATAATCTGGGTTGGAAAAACCACCCGAATGTTTCTTAGAGTAATAATAATGCAGGTGGACAACAAAAAGATCAAGGACTACTAAGATTCCAGCAAGAACGAATTGGAGCATTGGAAAGCAAAATGGATAAGATGATGGAGGTCCTAGTCCAAACTGGCAGTGCAAGACGAAAATCATAAAAGGATGCTTGCAAGCCAGGAGGAAAATCAGAAGAGGATGGAAGCAAAATTTAACCAGATTTTGAAGAATCAAGCATCATCCATCCATAGTCTGGAAGTTCAGGTAGTCTAACTAGGTAACTCTTTATCTTCACAAAATGCAAGTAGTGTACCAAGCAACACTAAGGTGAACCCAAAGGAAAGATTCATGGTCATTACTAGGATAGAGAAAAAAGAAAGTGAACATAGGGAGAAAAATAGAGACAAGCAAGAAGAATAACTAACGTTCAAAGTCTTGCCACGTGGAACAATATGCAAGCCAATTTGGGAACTTCAACTTAGACTTCCACACCAAATTTTGGCTCAACAGAAGTCATCTTCAAGTGGAGTAGCTAAGACTTCTAAGGAAGGTGAGTTTAGCAAGATAACAGAAATAACAAATCAACTCTAGACAAAGCCCATATTAAAGAAATAGTTGAAGAAAGAGGTTATTGAGCATATATCAGAAGGAAGTCCACACGTAGCACTAAAGAAAAGACCCAGGGGATTTCTTCATTATGTGTAGTATAAATGGAGTTAAGATAGATCGAGCATTTGTGGATT
Organism: Erythroxylum rotundifolium; assembly: GCA_027563915.1. Classification (NCBI taxonomy): domain Eukaryota; kingdom Viridiplantae; phylum Streptophyta; class Magnoliopsida; order Malpighiales; family Erythroxylaceae; genus Erythroxylum; species Erythroxylum rotundifolium. The sequence continues at coordinate 8,507 of JAOSBO010022103.1, forward strand.
TGGAAGTTAGTATCAACATGATGTTGTACACATTTAGTTAGAAATTGGGTCTAAAAGAGCTAGGGCCTATTAAGACATTAGTGAAAACAATGTATTTACCGAAGGAGATTATCAAGAATGTGCAACTATACATTGTTAAATTTACCTTCCTCGCGGATTTTCACATACTAGATATTAGTGAAGACGAGGATCCGATGGTTTTTGGGTAACCGTTTCTGGCTACTGCTCGTGAGATTATTGATGTTGATGGTGGCGAGTTAATACTAAAATTAGGAAAGGAGCAGTTAACATTCAAGGTATTGAGGAAAAATTATCGTCCTACTTTACCCCTGATGGATATCAAAGAACCTGAACTCCGAGGAGGATGGGAAAATATAGAGGACTCCAAGAATGCGTTCAGGAAGAAACGAATGCGTAGGAAAAGGAAAAGAAAGGACAACAATAATGAAGGTGGAGTCTAAAATAAGGTAGCCCATCTATAAAGTCTGAAATCAATTTATGTACTGCTACTGTACCAGTCATTTAAACCACCATGAGGAAATAGGAGAGTCAAGCTATCGACAGTAACAGAAGTGCTGCATAGGAGGCAATCTATGGGAGTCAACTATCTTTTGTTTGTTTTCGTTTACTCATTTGTTCACTTGAATTCTTTCTTTATGATTATGTTTGAATTAGGTTTGATTGATGTTTATGTTGATTTTTTTTATTTTCAATTTGTTTTCTTTTCAAATTTCTTGTTGATGATATTATGTTGGTGTGTTTATAGGTTTTGGGATCATGGAGAATACATATAAGCTTGGAAGAAGGTTTTAAATTGTGAGGATCACCAATTCCAACGGTGATGATTCCCACCAGCATGGGAAATCTCTCCAGAAAGTTTTTGGAGAGAAAAACCACATTAATAGGAATTGTGGGAATTCCCACTTTAAAAATTTCACTCCCTCTTTCTCTAGAACACGACATTCTCTCCTCCCACTCCCTAAAACTCTTCAGTTTTCATCTAGATTTTTGGTATTTTCTTTATCCCTTCCCATTAATCTTACATTCCTTCATGTTTCTGAAGCATTAACCATTCTAAAACACAAGGATTTAGGTAAGATTTTGCTCTATCTCTCTTAAAAAATGAATTTCACTCACTCTCTCTCTTTTTTTTTGTAGATTTTCTTCTCATATTGGCTTCATCAAGGACAACTAGGGTTAGGCAACCAATCAACGAGCTCCACCTTTAAGTTTCCAATAAAGGGAAAACCAACTTAGTGGTAACCTATCGGCCCCCATTTCCAATTTACTTGGAAGAAGAAGGTACAAATTTCCATAACTTTAGGTATAGAACAATAGTCACTCCTAGGTATTTTGATTTTAAAGTGTTAGAAAATATGATTGAGATGCCAACTTGAACAACCAGCTGAAAACGTAGGGTGGAAAAGATTTGTTCGATGCATTGTACCTATTTATGCCACCATAACTTTAGAATTTTTCACAACAGTTAGGTACAACCTTAGGTTGGATTTGTTTTTGTTTAGGTTAGGTGGAAACTTTTTAAACTTGATTATTCTGTCATTCGCGAAATGTTTAATTTTTTGAATACAAAAATTCTAGATGGTTACGCGGATTTTGATGTCGATGCTTATTGGAACACTCTCACGGGTGAAGAACATTTTGATTCATGTAATACACCGAATTCTCTAATCTGGAGTGCTGAGCATCTCCTTTTACACAAATTTATGTGCCTAAATATGTTTAATAAAATAGAAATCTATAAATGCTTAGCTAAAGAACTCTTCTTTTTATGATGTATGGATCAAAAGCTTAAAATCAACATACCTTATAGGATTTTTCGATCACTAGTAAGTGTGGTTAATAAAAAGAGTTTGTCTTTTGGGATGTCTCAGAATGCTTCTATTTTGGGCCTATTTGAGGTGTTATCAGATTGTGGAGGTCCTTTCTATGGAACTTTGCAATCCTCATATGCACACTGTAGTGAGAAGCAAGAGGGGCAGCAGTATAGTCACAAATTGACCCTCCACATCCAGTGCAAACCCAGAGCCAAAGGAGGAATAGTAGCAGAGGAACCGAGGGAACCAGCAACGGTAAACCAATATTAACCGATTCTCAACCAAATAGCCGCAAACCATCAATAGATGACATCTCAACTTGATGAGCTCGGCACACAAATGCAGCAGGTTCATAAGGAGCAACGCAACTTGAAGAGAAGATTCCTTAACTTTTGTCGGAGGACCAATCTTGAAGCTCCTACACCATCACCATCGCCACCATCATTTGAATAAGTTTTTCTTACCCGCTAACTTTTAATTTTTGTTGCTCCTTGCGTGTGAATTCCATTAATTCCATATTTGTTTGGTTTCATGTCATGTTCTTTTGTTTGGTTTGATATCATTTGTTTGTTTCAATTTCTTTTACTGGGTTTGTTATCATTTGTTTTGATTGGTTTGATGGCAATTTTTCCTTATTTGATTATTGATCTGTCACAATAAGGACAATGTGAACTTTAAGTGTGGGGAGGCTTCATCGACTTTCTTAATTGCAATATGTGCACTGTGTTGAATATGATACATGATTAGGCATAATATATGTGCTTTGTGTTAGCAATGGTGTTTTGTATTAGCAGTGGAACTGCACTTAGGTCACTCTGATAAATATTGCTACGAGATTTTGTCAAGTTAGCTAGAATTAGATTGAACGCATGCTTGAACTCAGATTAGGTTACTTGAGTAGAAAGTGAACAATATAGAGTGATGAAAAGTAGTTGGTTATATAAGCTTGGTCACAAATTGACATTTGAACAATAAGGTAGTGTAGAGATGCATAATAAGTTTTGATTTGAGTTAAAGTGAGGATTGAACCATATGACTCCATCTATAGTCATGTCATTTCTTTGATGAGTGTACATCCTTAAGTTACTACCTTCAGAACTTGATTTGAATCGGTTTAAGTCTACTGGATGCATACATAATAGAGATGATCTAGGCCGTTTTTGTGTTAACCTTTGGATTAAATAACCTATCCATTGATTATCCCTTGCTACCCCCCTTGAGCCTTAACCTTTTGTTTCTTGAAAACACTCGAAATTTTAAAAATTTAAACCCATTATCCTACCCTCTCACAAGCTTAGTAAAGTATTAAGTAAAACATTAGTTAGGATTATATGAAACTTTTACTGAGATAAGTTGAGTATATTTTTGCCTGTGGATTACATTGTATATAATGCTAGTTTTGAAACATAGTTCTTCCATGTATGAAGAAAAAGAAAGAAAAATGAAAAAGAAAAAATCTGAATGAAAAATGAAAAAGAAAAGAAAAGAAAAAGGAAGAACTCGTGACTAGCATTAATAAGTGCAGAATGTTAGTTATATTGGTATGTCTCAGAGTTATATTTTGTTATCCAGTTTTATATGTTTTTCATTTTACTAATGGTTATGCTTAACCCTCTTTCCCCTCTTTTGACCCATCTTAACCCTTACCACATTATAACCTTAAACAAGTCCTTTTGATCTATTTATGTATGCAATCATTGTAGAGAAGAATTGGTGTATTAGCAAGCCTATGGTAGTGTAGTTTCCTATAGGAAGTTTGAGTGAA
>JAOSBO010022111.1:0-12105 GCA_027563915.1 Erythroxylum rotundifolium
GAGACTCAACAATTCGAGCGCTTCATGTATTTTCCAGAAAGACGGAGAAGGTAGAGGAGAAGCTTACCGTAACTGCGCCGGAGCCAAGTAAGCCTAAGAAGACGAAGAAGCTAGGAGAAGTTGACGCTTACTTTGTTGGAGCCACTTCAATCCAAGAAGATGGAGAAGACAGAGGAGGAGAAGGCTAGAAGATGAGAAAAGAAAAGCTTATTGGAAGGACCTAGAAGACTCCTGAAAATGAACTTTTCATCTGCAGTTTTGTTTCTAACCGGTTGGGCCGGTTCGATAAAAACCGGCCGGTTCATAAATGAACCGGCCGGTTTTAAATCATAAAGGTTATTAAGTTAAACCGAACCGGACCAAGGGCCGGTTCAAGCTTTATCCGGTGGGACCGGCCGGTCCGGTCCGGTTTTTAAAACATTGGTTTTAATCAAACTTTATAGTTGGATGTTAGTTTTAAAATTTGAACTGTCAGTTAGACTCCATGTCAGCTCAGGTGGATTAAAAAGGATAAATTGGTATAATTTTTTTAGAAGTTTCTTTAGATGAAAATTAGTTCGATTGGAGATGAAATTCTTTTCAAACCTGATGAGAAGTTAATTTAAATTTAATAAAAATTTTAAAGCTTCAAAGATAATTTTTATTAAATAAGATAATGTAAATTTAATGAATAATTTTATTATGAGAATTTTATTACATCTTGGTGAATATTTATAAATAAAATTTTGATATATGACATTTTAATATAAAAATCATCATATAATTAAACTAGTAAGAAAGAAAATTAATATCTTTTGTGATTTTATAAATTTTATCAAAAAATTTTAAGCTTTAAGTTCTTTCGTTCGTATTGATGTGATTGTTTGTAAGTACATTATACTCCATAAGGACAACTATGGGCAATATTTTAAAAACCAGACCAGATATCTAACCGGTTAAGGGAAATGTTTCAAGTTTAGAGGTTCAACCGGTAGTGAACCGCTATAAAATCGGTATAAAATAAATAAGAAGTAAAACTTATAAGAATAAGTAAAAATAAAATATTTTATTGAAATAAAAAATTCACCAATGCCTATTATTATATGATGAACTAATAATAAATAAATATGAGTCTAATATAAAACTTAAAATAACAATAAAAATCAAAATTGAATTTCTGAAGGAGGTTGTGTCTCATCATCGTCAAAAGCTCCAAAGTCTCCAATGTTATTTAAAGATTTGTAAAATACGCTTTCATTTAAAGTATTTGCATCAACTTCTTCTACTGCATTAAAATAAATTACAAATTAGTGATGTATGAAATTATCCTAAATTGTAAACTTGTAATATAGTATAATTTTAACTTGAATATGATCAAAATAAGATATGAACTGACCATCAGTGGATGTTCTTAATTCATTCGTTGTAATAAATGCATTTTCTTCATAAATCGTCTTTTCAAGTTCATTATAATTAAGATCAGGTGATGATTCTTCTTCTTCGATCCAAAAATCAATATGATCAATGTTGGAGTACTGTTACCGAATAATCTCCATCACTTATCTGTATTTTAAATTAATAGTTATGATAAATAAAAATATATATTATTAATAAGTACATAATGAATTAAAAGTATAAAACATTAAAACTTACCTGGTTGCATTTTTTTCATCCTAAGTTCTCTCTTTGCTGATGATCTAGCAAAACTCTCTAAACCTTCACGATACAATTTAATTTCATTTATCACTTGTGATTGCTCTTCACTAGAGAAAATACCTTTGCATTCAATCACATCAAACAAACCGCCCATAATATTACTTGTAGGTGCTTCTCCACTATATAAGCAATAAGGATTGAGAAAATAAGCTGCTAAGTGGATCCTTTGAGTAAGATGCTTATCCCATCGTTGATCAATAATATCTATATAAGGCTTGTACAATTTCTCCTTCCCTTTAAAAAGATTTATAATTGTTTTGTGAGCTATATACATATCATCATATATATACCCCAAAGATGGCTTCTCGTCTGAGTCAACAATCCTCAACAGCCTTATAAGTAGAGCTACAATCTTCACAATGATCAAGCAAGCATCCCAAAATTTATTATCTAGAATAATATCACAAACTTTTTTTTCTTTTTCATTATTTGATAATTTAGGACTTGAACAGTGCTTATTTGTCACCAAATTTTAAAGTAGTTGCTTATGTTGATAAACAATTTTCAAAGTAATAAATGTAGTTGCAAACCTGGTAGCAACAGGAACATGATCTTAACCCAATCTTCTTGCTTTCTTAACCAAGACAAAAATGTGACATGATTATATGCAAAAATTGTGATCTTAGATGCACGTGAAGCAAGTTTAGAAATATGATCCACACCACCAATATCTTTTAAAATAAAATTTATACAATGAGCAGCGCATGGAGACCAATAAATATGCCCATACTTTGATTGTAATAAGTACCCAACTGATACATAATTAGTTGCATTATCTTTAACAAAATGCACAATGTTCTTTGGACCAACTCACTCGACAATTTCAGAGAATAGTTCAGATAAAACATTAGCACTTTTTACAATGTTAGAAGCATCAATATACTTGATAAACGTTGTTCCAATATTACAATTAACCAAGAAATTAATCAAGGTTCTTTGTCTTTGATCAGTCTACTCATCTGCCATAATAGTGCATCCTATTAATTTCCAACTAGATTTATATGCATCTACAATTAACCGACATTCTTTTTTTAAATCTTGAAGCAAAGACACTCATAGCTCGTAATAAGATGACACCTTAGCTCAAAATAAGATGATACCTTAAATACTAGACCTATTGTTGTTGTAGCATCAATTGCTTCTTGAAAATATAGTGAATTTAAAGCATTTAAAGGAATACATGAATGAGAGAACCATCAAGCTCATGCTCTTTTACATTGCAAAACAACATCTTTGTCAACCATAAGACTTTTTATATTAGGTTGAGAACTAGGAGTAGTTCTTGGAGAAAAATAAGAATCTATGTCAACAGTAGCTTTTCTTTTTCCTTTATCTAATGCTTGTGGTGTTTCATCATCTCCAAAAGATATATCATGAGTCTTTTTATTTTCCTTTTTCTTTTTTACTTATTGCTGCAAATATTTTCCAATCATATCAAGCACATCAAGTGGTACTTTTTTGCAAGAAGTAATAGTACCTTAAACACCAGCAAGACGTTCTTTCATTATAAAAATTCCTCCTCTTTTAAATATTCTACCGCAAAACATACAGTTATATTAGACATTCCCATCAGATGCTTGAGAAGAAGAAAAATAATTCCGTGCTAGATTGGACTTGCTACGAATAGAGGATGATTCCATATTTTCTATTATGATTTAATCTAAAATGTATAAAAATAATAATTGAGTATAAAACTTAAATAATTCTCATTTATCAATTGTAATAAAGAAAACCAACAGCAGCAGAATGGATTAAAAAAGACCAACATATGTTACTTATTAAAATTTGCTCCATAGTTTACTACATATATTAAGCAGTAAAAGATTGAATAACTTAGCAATTTATTGAGTGAATTATGTATTTACGAATGATGCTAGAGGCAATACAGTAATTTGGGTCTTGCAGAATTACTAAAGATGTCAAGGCATGTATGGTCGAAGAATCTCATAACTTAATAAAAATACTCTAAACCGTATCATGTAAATGAAAGATTGACTGGTAAGATTATAATACAAAGATGAAAGAACAAACTAATCTGGCAACTTTAAGTTGGAATAAGGTCGATGGTATACTGGGGACTCAAATCCAATAGGGTGTAAAATCTATCTGATGCTTATGACCCAATTGAAAGATCTAGGCAAGTATGAAACTCGGTATTACCTTATTTATATAATTAGACATTGAGAAACGTGTAAACTATACTTACTACTTTGAGCCTATATCAATAGTCAAATATAATCACCACTAAGAACCTATTAATCCTCCAGAAATTGCAAAAGATGTTTGACAGATCCCTCCCATTTCCATTCCACATTATATGATGAAAGTAAAGCATTGAGTTATGTAAGGAGCTATCTTGAAATTGAAAGTAAAGCATGTGCTTATGTAGAACATAATTGAGTTATGTAGGGATCTATCTTGGAAAGCCTTTATAAATTAATTAAACAACTATAAAGATGAGGAGTATGGGTTATGCAAGGATTTATATTTAAATGTAATTAAAAAAGGAGTTGCTTATCATTGTTCATTTATTAAAACTTAAAAAAGGTAACAACCTGATAGAGGAAATGTCAAAATCACATACCAATGGAAGCCACCTTAAGTCAACAAAAAAGATCACAAAGGCCAACAAGTAATGGGTCTTTGAATTAATGGAGATGAAGGCTACTGAAGTATACAACAATGTCAAATAGCCTCACCGAAATATTGCTAATAGATCTGCAAATTGAATTCTTGAAAGTGTACATATAACCCAGCTATCAAAATCAGAGATTGATATGAAATGGAGTTCTAACTATTTCAGAAAACTAATTAATCAATACTAGTGGATCCTTATCTCCCTATCTGTTAACATATTGAAATAATAACACATAACGATGAAACTTGAATAAAACAGAATATTGAAACTATCACTGCCTTATCCTTATCTCTTAACAAAAACTTCAATGAAACGGTACAAATTGAAACTCTATACAAATTAGAGCTCTATATGATTTGTTCTTCTGTCCTCCTCTCCAGTAAGAAAAGTTCAGTAGGACCAAGCAAAAGAGCAGGTTCCTAGAGAAGAAAAAAATGTAAATTTCAAATACTTGCTATGGAAATAGAAGAGAAAAAAGTGGAAAAGCAACACTAAGTTCCTTATGACTCTAAGCTATGTATAACCATCCACCAGCCAATCAAGCCCTGCCCAGCACCAAGTGCAAAAAGAGCAGAAGTCATAATCCAAGACGTAAGGATATATACGTCTTGCATAGAAAGGATGAAAATGGCAAAGCAAACATGATACCAAGTGTCCTTCTCCACATTCGATGTGCATACTCCATCCAATAAATAAATTTGAAATCCTCAATACTCATCCTTTTATTTGTTCTGCAAAAATTCAAGTAGAAAATAAAGCTACTTCATAATGCTTCTCATGTAATCAGTATTACTACTACTTTGAGAAGCTATTGTAACTAGCTTAATTCGGAATGGTTTCTCTTTAGCTTACTGCTTATATTTAAGGGACTGCTTATATTTTTCAAACTCCTCTAACCACTCCTCATCTGAAATAGTTCCATGCTAAAAACCCATGCATCAGAACCAACAAGCCATATTCCAACCATCTTCTCAGCACGAGGTCCTCCTGCTACAAGTTGCTTCAATCCCTCCTTGCTTTCTTTGCCAACAAATACTAACCTGGATATATTCCTTATGAAAGGTCGTCGATGACCCTAAAACAACATTAGGAGCATAGTTTAACCTCTAGATAATGAATCTTTTACTAGATATTTACCAGAGATTAACAGTCAACATAACCATCAATGCCAAGTGTCAATTACAGTTAATAACCCATCAAACAGTAATGCATTTGTTGTTGAAGATATTTACAAACATTTTAAAGAAGAAAAAAGAGTAAATTCAAACATATCAAAGGTAAAATCCTAATATCACCTAAATATTTAACAATTTTTTTAGCAATGTTCTGCTCAAATGCATGGAAAAATCATCTCATAGATGGACCAAAGAATGGCCATTACACTTTCATTTTGTATAGATAGACATGCTTTCGTTGAGTAAAATGCAGAAACCAGAAAATGAATCTAATGAGTCAATAAGCAAAATAGTGAGTAATAATTCAAAGTGAATAAAAACAAGCAAATGAACAAGATTCTGAAACTAGAACTTGACCTACCTCCAAGAAAAATCTTTTTTTGAGCTCCAATCTTTGTGTCTCATCAAGATGAGGACATTTGTTGAACATATTGTTGACTGGAAAAAAAAAAGAGAAAGACTTACTGAGCAAAATCATGTGAACTAAACTAATCTGCATAATCTTGTTGGAATACCATAAAACCTACGCTTTAAGTTCCTCGATTTCTTGAGGAGTGTGTTAGTGATATCGCTTCTTTCTTGGAGGATTGTCAACTACATCTTGATCATCACCAGAAGCTCCGTCCAAGTTGTCACTCCCAGATATAGTCTCATGTTAACTCCTCCTCTCTACTGCTCCTTCCTACACTAGAAGCTTAATTTCTTCTTCCATAGAGGCAGTTTAAGACGGGGAAGACAAGATCGAAGAGAGGGCGGTGGAGAGGAGGAGAGGCCTAGAAGATTCGATGAAATGAACAATAAAGTATCTGCAGATTTGTTCATAACTGGTTAAATCGGTTCGAAAAAACCGGTTGGTTCGCCACTAAACTGGCCGGTTTTAATGCATAGAGATTATTAGATAAAACCGAATTAGAACACTAGCCGGTTCAAATATTTTCCGGTCGGACCGGCCTCAAAGCCTTGACTATGGAAAGGGAGATGATTGAAAATTATCAAACCACAAAAGTAATATGTTTCAAATTATTATTTTATTTTAATAAACTAGAAATTATTATATTTATTAATTATTAAAATGTATGTATTAATTAGCATATTAATAAAGTAAGTGTTCCATTAAAATTGTAAATATTATATAATAATACAATAGATAAGATGATTGATTTCTTATTTGAATTTATAATAAAATTAATCTGATTGATTTTTTTCCTTTTATTAATTTTTTACATACATAATACTAATAAATAAGATGTTTAATTATTTGGTTTTTTATTTAACTTATATGAATAATTAATTATAATTTGATTTTTCATTTTTATATATAGAGAAATTAATTATCTAAATTTTATTTTTAATTGATAATTACTTATTTTTATCCTATTAATTGTTATACTTAGTATCCACATTAATTAACTTTTTCTGTTATATTCAAAGTTATAAATACCGTACCGGGCTTGGTACTAGATTGAATTCTAAAATAGAACTGTACCGGTACCAATTGGTACCGGGTACCGTTTCGGGTAATTTTATAAATTTATGAAATAGTCCCTAAATTTTTAAAAATTGGAAAATAGTCCATATTGGTATATTGTACAGTTGTACTATATACTTTACTAGTTTACTGTTTACATCAACCAACAAAGACAATCATCATCATATAATTATAAAATTAAGAATAATACAAGGTATTTAAAATATTACAATAATACAATTTCATTATTTTAATAAATAATATTCATCAAAAGATTCAAAACATCTGATAAAAAGAATAATAAATATTACAAAAAGGGTTGATAACGAAGAAACAATCAAGTAGAAGTTAAACCTAAAACAAAAATTTTATAGTTACATTACATATATATAATTTAACATAAACATCAAATACAAGTAAAATTAAAAGAAGAGGAAAAATAAAAACCTAAAATTCAATCGTCAATGGGAGGATACCTGCTAGAACTGCACTGACCCCAGTGGTCATTCGGTACAAAATCCTCGTCATTGAAAGGTGCTTCATCATTATTATCATTCAAATTTAATGCACCAAATGACATGTCAATGCTTTCCCGTCCAAGATTATCTTCCAAATCCAAATCATTCACATTAACCAAATTAGAAACCCAATCCACCAAAATATCAATATTATTAATAGCAATTGGATCATTTGAACTATTTGTGCTATTAATACTCCTAATAAACAATTAACTTTAATTATTAGAAAATTATGAGAAATTGTATCGAAATTAATAATGATAATAATGAAAATAACATACCTTTCCCGAAGCTTTAAATTGTAACGAACATAAACTAAGTCATTCAACCTCTTAAGCTCCAATCTATTCCTTTTCTTTGAGTGGATAAATTCAAATATGCTCCAGTTTCGTTCACACCCAGTTGCACTCACACATCGACTTAAAATCCGAATCACAAACCTTTTCAATTCTGGAACAGTATTTTCGAATTGATCCCACCAAGAAACTGCAAGTTATAAGATAACAAAAGTAGTGTTATAAACAAAATAAAGTGATAATTAATTTTGAACAAATAAGAAATAGGAAATAAGTAATACCTGGAGAAAGTTTTCCTCTTTATCGAATAGCAATCGACATTCCAAAATCCCCATAAGACAACTTGTAAAGCTCCATTTATGAGCTTAAAAGATCTTGCATCGCGTCATGAGGAACAACTGTTGTAATTGTGAAAAGCATTCCTCTATTAACTTTAGCTTGCCTTGTAAGATCCAATCTAAAATATACACTAGGATTAAAAAAAGTCCTAGCTATAAACAATGGAGAAGAAAGTTGTTTTTTCCTTTTCTCATTAATGATTGAGAGATATGGTGTGTATAAAGAAAGCCTATTTTTCAGATTGGCCTTGATTGCTTCTATCACTCTCTCCATAGCATAAAAAATATAACTCATTGTTGGCTTTTCTTCATTATCAACCAACCGATGTACTATGACCAAAGGTTCACAAACTCGGATAACAAATTGACATTACGACCAAAATTCTCTATCTTCCAGTATAATACTATAAACTTCCACTCCAGCATTAGACCTAGCATGCTGAGATACAACTCACTTATCACTCGTAAACATTTACCTTAACTCCTTCATCAAAACAAAAGGTTAAAGTGATAAGAAATTTGTTGCAAATCTTGTCACAGCTAGGCGACACAAATTCCTACCATTAGTAAATTCCTTTCTCATCAAATTCAAAACTCATGAATGATTATAAATGAAATTTATCACCTTTTTAGTATTCTGCATAGTCTCATCAATAACAGGAAAATACCTAGGATCCCCTATATTCTCTAGCATTAAGTCAATGCAATGTGCAACATAAGGAGTCCAAAAAAAATGAATTATAGGTACTCTGCAACCTTTTCCCTGCTGCTTTATAAGCGGAATCATTCTCAGTAATAAACTGAACAATGTTTTCCAGCCCTATTTCATTCACAACTTCATCAAATATCCCAAACAAAATCTCAGCATTTCTAATAAGGCTAGATGCATCAATAAATTTCAAAAGCATAAAGCCATTTGAAGAATAAATCAAAAAATTTATAATAGGCTCTTGTCTCCTATTTATCCAACCATCAATCATAATTGAACATCCATAAGTACCCCAACTCACTTTTCTTTTAGCTAAATAATTTCTAATTTCAGAAATAGCACAACTTAAAAGTTTACCTCTTAAGTCATCAATCGATGGCCCTTTGTATCCTAGACCATAAGAGGCTATTGCATCTATCATAGGTTGATAATGATAAGACTGATAAGCATTGAATAATGAACCTGTATCATACCACCATCTAGCTACTACCATATTGACATTGTGAGTCGCATATCTTAATTGCATTACATTATGAATTGAAGGTTAGGCTCCAGGAGTTGTTCGTGGTGCAAAGAAACTAGTCACCTGCCTTCTTCTCTTCCTCACATCAGATTCTTCACAATACTGAGATGGAACACTACTAGTACCAGTACCAGTACCACTTCCACCTTCAACATTTTCATAATCACCACGAAAACCAGAAATTGAACTTCAATTACCAATTTCAAAATTCAATCTTTCCCTTCTATCTTTCTCAAATTGATGTTTATCAAGCAATGTTTTCATCTGTCACTGCACATCATGACTTACTTTTTTACACGCTTTCACATCACCTTTAAACCCAGCTAAAAGCCTTTTCAATCGGATAATTCCTCCCCCTTTCAAATGCTTGTTACAAAACAAGCAAATGGTATGATTCTTTTGATCGGGAACTGTACCAGCGTAAGCCCAAGCTGGATCACTATATCTTCCTGAACTAGGTTGATCGGGAGTATTTGAACTTTCTTCCATTTATCTATACACAAAAATAAATAACACTTAATTTTTGTATACAATGACAATATGCATATCCATCTTATATAATATAACTCATTCTGTATAAGTCAAAAGCTAACAATTCAAAACATTCAACATATATAATAAGTAACACAAAACATACTCCAACATTTTGGAATTTCAACAATTACAAAACAATCATAATATCATTTCCGCTTCCTTCCATTTCCAACAATTTCCAATTCTAACAGTCACAAAACATTCATTATGCACGATGACGGGATGAGACAACCGAAATTCTTTTTTTTTAGGGCCAAAACTATTTTTTTTAAGGCCAAAATTTTTTTGTTTTTTGTTTTAGGGTTTAGTTTAGTTTAGGATATTGTTTTTTTTAGGGTTTAGTTTTGTTTAGGGTTTTCTTTTCTTTTTAGCATTAAAAGTTTTTTATTTAAGGGTTAGTTTTATTTAGGGTTTAGAACATTTATACAAATTAAATTTGAAGTACAAATTTTATTTTTTATGTTTTTCCTGTAATGAAATTATTTTGACTTAATTTAATTTTTTTACAAATTTTATAATATAATACATTTGAAAAATATTTAAAGTCAACTTTTATTGAAAAAGACAAACCAATTTTATTGCATTAGATACTTAAAAATTTTCTATCATCTTACAATATTAAATAAAATCACTACTGTATATGACTTGAAGAGGAACAATTTGAAGCATTATGCTCTAGCATATTACAATTACGACACCTTCGCGGAGAATCAGGACACCATCTATCCATCTCATTTCGTATTTGAGCACTTTTCACTTTGCCCCTCTTTTTAGCCAACCTTGACCTACGAAATTCCAATGAAAAATTTGCTTCCTCCCAATAATCTGGATGTTACAGTGGATAGAACTGACCGGAATATATATTTCTGTATTCCGCAATACTGTATACAGGATGGATATGGATTGTCGGATGAACATTAGAAACATATAGCAAAGATGTGAGAACATGGAAAACGAAGTTTTGTCCACTTTCCATAGGTACAAGTTCTTTCTTAAAAGTTAACATTTTTTATATTTTCTCCCCTGTTATTATTTCCATGACGAGCAGTGACCACATTGTATGTACTATTCCTTGAGTCATATGATTGGATAGTATGCGTTCAACCTTTTGCTTCATTTGCCAAATATTTGTGCCAAATGTTGATTAAATAATTATTCGGTGCTTTGAATATGATTTTTCGATTTTTCTGGAATAATTTAACCGTTTGTTCTAAAGTAAAGCGAACACAGGCAGTGATTAGCAAATGTTGTGCCCCTCTGAGGATGTTATTAAAGCATTCAGCCATATTTGTTGTCAAAATATCCCATCGGCAACCTCTATCTTTACTTAACGCCCATCTCACAGGTGGGACTTGTCTCTTTAGCCAAGTATAAGCTTCTAGATTGACCTGTTTAATTATTTGCATGAACATCAAATTTTCTTCTTTCAGTTGACCGTCCAGCCTACCATAGCAAAGTTTTTAACCTATCAATAAACAATAACAATCATTAGAATATCATAACTTTTACTGTGATCAATAATGATATAAAATTTTCCACTTACACATGACTTTTAAATTTTTCGGTAAAATTTGCCCTGACATGTAACAGACAAAAACGATATAAGCTACTGGTTCCTTCCACTGTTCCAAATTTTTCATTGCATTTATAATTCCTTTGTGTCTATCAGAAATGACACAAATTTCCTGTATATCTCGGCAAACATGGATTTGAAGTTGAGTCATGAACCATCTCCAACTATCATTATTCTCTTCGTCTACAAGAGCAAAGACAAGTAGAAGGTAACGGTTGTCGGCATTAATGCCAATTGCAGTTAGCAAATTGGATTTATATGATCCACGTATATGAGTACCATCGACACATAGCACAGGTCTTATATGTTGAAACTCTTCAATAACGGGAGCAAAATCCCAGAACACGTACCCAAAGATATTTGTATCACTACCTGACTATGGATGATGACGCCAAGCTACCGTTTTGCCAGGATTTATTGCTTGTAGTTGCTTCACATATTTGGGTAGTTCAGCAATCGAAGTCGCCCAATCTCCATAAACAACATTGATAGCATTGCGACGAGCATACCATGCTTTTTCATATGAAATATCAATATTAAATTTATTCTTGATCAATGTCTGAACCTCTTTAATTGGGAAAAGAGGTCCATTACGTATGTGCTCGATCAAATGTTCAGATACAATTTGACTTGTCAAA
>JAOSBO010022119.1:0-12105 GCA_027563915.1 Erythroxylum rotundifolium
CATAAAGCAACCATAGAGAAGATTAAACCCTCTAATAATGGACGTGGTGAAGAAAGAAGTTTAAAGCTTCTTCAAGTAGATATAATTTACCCCATCTCTGATAGTGCATAAGTTAACCCTGTACAAGTAGTTTTGAAAAAGATGAATTAAAATTGTCATAACTTAAGAAGGAGATTAAGTTCCCATTAGGATCCAAAATGAATCGTGAGTATGTATTGACTATAGGAAGTTAAATTTAGTAAATCAAAAGGAGCATTTCCTTCTTCCTTTATTAATCAGACATTGGAGAGATTAGTTGTAAAGCATTCTACTACTTCTTGATGGTTTTTCAAGGGTAATTCTAGATTGTAATTACTCACGAAGATATGAAGAAAACAACTTTCAATTGCCTTTTTAGAACTTTTTCATATATACAAATCCCTTTTGACACTCGTAATGCAACAGGTACTTTTTAGAGATATATGGTAAGTATTTTCTTATAATATAAAGAACAAATCATTAAAGCTTTTGCAGATTACTTTTTTATTCATGAAAATTCATTTGATGAATGCTTGCATAATTTAATTTGATTTTAAAAAGATATATGGAAACTAATATGGTTCTAAATCCTGGAAAAATGTCAATTTATGGTATAATATGGTATTGATAGGTGTGCATTAGGTTATGTTTTCATAGGAATTTGGCATGTATTTTTTAGTATAATTATTGTTTATTGTTCTAGTTTAGGATTTATTTTGTATGTTTTCATTAATTAGATTAGGGACAAATAGTTACACCCTAAGAGAGGGTAAGTAGTACATTCAAAAATTTAGGGTGAGGCATAATTCAATCGATAAAATAGGAAAAAAAGTAATCTCTAGTATTTCAATTCTTGAATTCAAATTTTCTGCAATTTCGGTATAGTCCATTATTTGCATTAGTCTTTTAGTTTTAATTTTAATTTAATTTTCTAGATTATTTTCAATAAACAATTTCGTTTCTTAAACAAAGTTGTGTCTAAATTAAGCGGTGTCTAGGCATCAATCCCTGTGGGATCGATATCTGCTCTTTTTAACTACAAGTCACGACCCATTCACTTGTGGTTTTTTAGTTTAAAATAAGTAGATAGGTTTTACCATTAATAAGTTTTTGGTGTCATTGCCAGGAATTGATTGTTGAGCATCATGATTGATTTAGATTACTTTGATTTAAGAGTTTTTAATACTTTTCCTTGTGTAATTGCAGGTGCATGAACACAAGAAGCACACGAAGGACAAAAGAAGCGACAGAAGATGAATTTCCCGACATTAAAAAGCACGAAAGAGAAATAAGAAGGGCAAAGCATCTAAATTTTTTGAATCAAGAGATGGCTGAAGAAGGAGAGCAAGGAGGACCAGAGCAAACATTGATGGATTTCATGAGGCCAGGATTTAGTCCTCAAAGAGTGGTAAGGTCAACAGTCTAGGCGAATAATTTTGACATAAAGCTGATGCTACTCAACATTCTATAAAATAGTGTGCAGTTCTGTGGACTATATAATGAGTATCTGAATGTTCGATGATGTGAAGCTGAAAGTGTTTTCGTTCACGTTGAAGGATCGGGCAGAATCGTTTTATAATTCATTGAATTCAAGCCAGATCATGACTAGGGAGCAGCTTGCCCAAGCATTCCTTGCCAAATATTTTCCATTGACAAAGGTGATGGGGATTATCAAGGAGATAACAAATTTCCAGCAGAGTGATAGAGAATCTCTCTATAAAGCTTAGGAGAGATTCAAAGAGCTTCAGAGGAGTTGTCCATATCATAATCTCCCAAAGGAATTTCTGTTTCAAACATAATGGAGTGAGTTCGAGCACAGGGGGCACAATTTACCTAGCAGCTGTAGGGTTACTGATGAGGAATATGATGGAAACAACTCATGACCTGTTGGAAGAATTGGCAAGCAACAGATGCATGTGGTCAAGCGAGAGGAGCGGACTAGGATAGAAGGAATAAAAAGGTATGATACCTATTGACTCAGTTACTATCTTGTAGGCTCAGATCATGGCTCTGACAAAGCAGCTGAACAACATGTAAGAAGCGTCTACCTCAGCAGTCAAGGCAATACAAGCATAATATGAGCTGTGTGGGGAGAACAACCACAGCTTAGAGGAATGTTTTCTATTGGGAGCTGGCAGGACCAAACAGATAAGTTATTTAGGCCAGCCACGGTGAGGTAACAACCCATATTCAAATATATATAATCCAGGTTGGAAAAACCACCCGAACTTTTCTTGGAGTAATAATAATGCAGGTGGCTAACAAAAACCACAAAGACCGCTAGGATTCCAGCAAGAGCGAATCAGAGAGTTGGAAAATAAGTTGGACAGGTTTATGGAGATGTTTAATTCCAAACCAGTAGTTCAAGCAGAGAGTCAGAAAAGATGTATGAAAACCAGGAGGAAAATCAAGAGAGGATGAAGGCAAATTTTGATCATATTGTGAAGAACCATGCCTCCTTAATCCATAACTTAGAAGTTTAGGTACGTCAACTTACTGATGTTTTATTTTATTGAAATGCAGGTTGCTTATTGAGCAATAATGAGGTTATTCCAAGGGAGCAACTCAAAGCAATTCCACTTCGGAGTGGTAAGCAAATGGAAGAACCAAGTGCGGAAAGGACGGTCAAGAAAAAGATAATGGTATGGAGATAGAAGAAGAGAGGGAAGAGGGTAGGCCTTATGTACCATCACCGCCATTCAGGCCCAAACTCCCATATCCACAAAGAGTGAAGCAACATCAGGAGGATACCCAATTTTTAAAATTTCTAGAGAAACTAAAGAAGCTACAGATTAATTTCTCATTAGTGGAAGCTTTGGAGTGCATGCCTAAGTATGTGAAGTTTTTGAAGGATATACTCACGCACAAACGTACTTGGGAAGACAATCAGACAGTTACATTGACAGACAACTGTAGTTCTATTATTCTAAGTCAAATGCCTTCAAAATTGCAAGATCCAGGGAGCTTTACTATTCCATGTGTTGTTGGCGATTTTGAATTTTCCAAACGTTTATGTGATTTAGGTGCAAGTATTAATTTGAAGCCTTTGTCTATTTTTCAGAAAATTAGGATTAGGAGAGGTCAAGCTAAATTCCAAGTCGATTCACCTTACTAATCAATCAATAAAAAGGCCATTTGGAGTTGTGAAGACGTATTGGTAAAAGTGGATAAATTTATAATTCTGATTGATTTTGTTGTGTTAGATTTTGAAGCTAATAAAAATTGTCCGTTAATTTTGGGTAGGCCCTTTATTAATATTGTTAGGGTATTAGTTGATTTTAATGAAGGAAAACTTGTGTTGAGAATTGGTAATAAGCAGATTGAGTTTAATATGACAAAATCTTTAAAGAAACTAATGCATGGAAATGTGTGTATGAAAATTGATGTAATAGATGAGTGTGTGAAGGAAATTAAAGAAGCAGTTGATGAGGTGAATGGAGTATACAAAGATGAAAGTGTGAAGGAAGAGGATGTTTATGAGGAAGTGGAGCTAGAACAATTAGAGAGAGTTGGAGCACCTACACCGCCTTCTATCGTTAAACCTCCCTCTTTGGAGCGTAAACCTTTACCTTCCCATTTGGGATATACCATTTTAGGAATGAACCACAGTTTACCTATCATCATCTCCAATGAATTAAATTTTAAGCAAGAAGAGAAAATGGTGGAGACTATTAGGAAAGGTTAAAGCGTTGGCCATAATCATGACACGTAGGGCCACGATCGTGCCCTGCATCAGGCTGACACAAAAACTCAATTTTTGAGTGATTTTTTGGACCATTTAGACTCGAGTTTATCCTAGGGTTTCTATAGAATAAATAGAACATTACATTGTACTCACCAGTAGTCTTTGGAGAGCCTAAAGAGTTGTGCAAAAAGTGAGATTCTGTCAATTCTAAGAGAAAACCTAGAGAGAGATCAAGAGATCGAGAAAGGAGATAAAGGAAGAAAGACATGGAGAAAAGCTAGACGCAAAGTACTTCCTAAAATTGGTAGTTTCCCGCCATCGTTGTCACAAAATTTCGTTCCCGATAGTATTTCCATTTATTTCAATTTTATTTATGTATAGAATTGAAATAGGTGTTAAGATTGGTTGTGTTGAATGTTGAGTCAAGTTTATCCTCACCTTTGGATATTGATTGTTAAGATTAATAAAATTCAATTAATTGTGTTTTTACTGATTTAATTGTGATTTTAATTCTGTTCTTCATAATTTGGCAATAAACTGAGAGGGTGAGCTGGGTGAAAATCATCGATTTGGGCTAATGAGAGTTAGGTGAATCGATAGGTAGAGTATTGGATCAAAATAGTAGAGTCATGTAACTAGAGATCGAGAACAAATTCCCAGTAGGATAGTAGACAATTTAGAACTAATTTAGGTTTCGGACCAATTGTAGATCGAGAGATCACAATTCCCATAATTCAAATTAGGTATTATCAATTAGGCTTAAGAATTATAACTTGAGAGAGAGTAATTCACCCTAAGATTGTCTGGACCCGTTAATTCAATATTGGCATAATTGGTTAGGTTTCCATTAATTTCAAATTAAAATCCCCTTTCTCTCCTTTGGATATTTCTAGGTTGATTTCCAGATTGTTGTGTGAATTGCTATTTTATTTACTCTTTTAGCACTTTAATTTCTCATATTTTATTATTGTTTGTTTTACTTTCTACATTAGTATTTGTTTAGAATTATTGTAGTATTGGATGACCTTAGATTTTAGGATTAGTTCCCTTTCCCGTGGAATCGACATCTTAGGTACTACGCGAACAACCAATGCGCTTGCAATAATTACCAAGGTTATAAATAGTAAAACTTAGCGCGTGTAACCTTGAGCGAACAAAGACCACCTTTACATATCCTTATGGAACTTTTGCATATCGGAGGATGCCTTTCAGTTTATGTAATGTACCAGCTACATATCAAAGATGCATGATGGCCATATTTGCAGACATGAATGAAAATTTTATGGGAGTATTTATGGATGATTTTTCTGTCTTTGAAGAATCTTTTGATCATTGTTTACTGAACTTAGACAAAGTTCTCTAGAGATGTGACAAGTCACATTTAGTTTTAAATTGGGAAAATTTTCATTTCATGGTCCAAGAGGGAATCATATTAGGCCAGAAGATTTCATATAAAGGGATTAAGTGGATCGAGCTAAGACAGAAGTAATTGAAAAGTTACCACCTATCTCCAACATTAAGGGCGTCCAAGCTTTTTTTGGTCATGCAAGGTTCTACCAACGGTCTATTAAAGATTTTAATCTCATTGCAAAACCTCTGACTCATCTATTGGTAAGAGATGTGCCTTTTGTTTTTAATGATGATTGTTTGAATGCTTTTAACAGGTTAAAGAAGGCACTCATATTAGCACCAATTCTGACATCGTCGGATTGGTTTCTTCCATTTGAGATTATGTGTGATGCAAGTGACCATGCTGTTGGGTATGTATTAGCTTAGCAGAAGGAGAAGATATTGCATGTGATCTATTACTAAAGCAAGACGTTGACAGAAGCATAATTGAATTACACAACTACCCAAAAAGAACCGCTTGCGGTGGTATTTGCTTGTGAAAAATTTTGTTCTTATTTTTAGGCTCATAAGTTATTATGTTTATAGATCATGCAGTACTACGTTACCCTTTTTCCAAGAAGGATGCCAAGGCTAGGCTTTTTCAATCGGTACTCCTACTCTAAGAGTTCAATATTGAAATCAAAGATAAAAAAGGAGCAGAAAATATCATAACGAATCACTTATTGAGGCTTCAAGTCAAATATCATGAAGAGAAAGAGGAAATTAAGGAAAGCTTTCCTAACGAGACTTTGATGATGGTAGATAACCCTTTCCTTCCCTGGTTTGCAAATATTGCAAACTACCTCTCAGGTGGTATTCTTCCATCTAAGCTAACATATCAACAAAGGAAACGTTTCCTCTTTCAACGTGCTAATTATATTTGGGATGAACCTATACCCTATAAGATTTGTGCTAACAGTTTAATTCACAGGTGTGTTCCTGAAGATGAAATGCCTGAGATTTTAACTCAATCTCATAGCTCACCATATGCAGGGCATTATGGAGGTAACAAAACTGCCACACGAATTTTGGAGTGTGGATTTTATTGGCCAACTTTGTTTAAGGATGCTCGAGATTTGCTGCTCAAGGGCGATAGATTTCAAAGAGTTGGCAACATATCAAAGAGAGATGAAATACTGCTTTCGAACATAATGGAGATGGAGATATTTGATGTATGGGGTTTAGACTTCATGGGACCATTCCCACCCTCTGAAGGCAATACCTATATCTTGGTTGGAGTTGATTATCTGTCCAAATGGGTTGAAGCAATTGTCGTTCCAACCAACGATAGCAAGGTGGTTCAGAAGTTCATCAAAAAAAATTTTACTAGATTTAGGGTGCCCAAAGAAATCATAAGTGATGGGAGAAGTCACTTTAATAACAAACCATTTGAGAACCTTCTGACAAGTTACAATGTACATCTTAGAGTGGCTACCCCGTACCATCCCTAAACCAGTGGTCAAGTGGAAGTGGTGAATAGAGAGTTGAAAAAGATTTTGAATAAGATAGTGAACAATTCAAGAAAAGATTGGTCATTGAAACTGGATGATGCACTGTGCGCTTATAGAACAGCTTTCAAGACCCTCATAGGCACAAAACCTTATCGACTTGTCTATGGCAAGGCATGTCATTTACAATTGGAATTGGGGCATAGAGCAAATTGGGTAATAAAGAAATTGAATATCGATTGGAAGCTAGCAGGAGAAAAGCGATTATTACACCTTAACGAGTTAGATGAGTTAAGGTATGATCCTTATGAAAATACTAAGTGGTATAAAGAAAGGGCTAAAAAGTGGCATGATGGCCATATCAAGAAGAGGGAATTCAAGAGTGGGGATTTAGTACTTTTGTTTAACTCAGGACTTTGACTATTTCCTGGAAAACTCAAGTCAAGATAGAGTAGGGCTTTCAAAATTCTTCAAGTGTTCCCCCATGGAGCTGTGGAGCTAGAAAATGACAATGGGGAAACATTCAAGGTCAATGGGCACTGCTGTAAACCATATTATGGAGGGACATATCGACAAACAAAGGAAGTTATCTCTCTCTTATCTTCCACTTTTTCATGAGTATATGTCGAATAGTCAACCTAATGACCTTAACTTAGCATGTTTAATTTCTTTGGTATTGTTTATCTAGTTTTTGTCTGAGTTCTTTAATTATGATCATGTTTGAATTGGATGTGATTAATGTTTATGTGATTTTGTTTGGATTTCAATTTGTTTTCTTCTTAAGTTTTTTGTTGATCATATTATCTTGACGTGTTTGTAGGTTTTAAGATCATAGAGAGGACATATAAGCTTGGAAGAAGGTTTGAAATTGTGAGGATCATCAATTCCCACGTTCGTGGGAATTGGAGTGATTTCCACAAGTATGGGAAATCTCTCTAGAAAGTTTCTAGAGAGAAAACCCACAACTGTGGGAATTATGGTGATTCCCACAGACATGGGAATCCTCTCCAAAAAGTTTCTAGAGAGGAATCCCATGTGCGTGGGAATAGTGAGGATTCCCACGAGCGTGGAAATCCTACACGGAGGGAAACTTCCTCCCCTTTTTTCTCTCACCCTATCTTTAAATTTTCATACCCTCTCTCTCCTACCCACAAAATTCTCTCCTCCTATTCTCTAAAGCTCTTCAATTTCCCTTTAGATTCTTAGTATTTTCTTCAATTCTTTCATTATTCTTAAATTCTTTTCATCTTCTCATGCAGTAATCTTTCCAAACAACAAGGATTTAGGTAAGTTTTTATTCTCTCTCTCTAAAGCTTGAATCTCACTTTCTCTCTTATTCTTACAGGTTTTTCTATAGCAATGGCACTGAAGAAGATGATGGGACAAAAATTGGGTGACGAAGTGCGCCATCAAGTTTTTGATGAGGCAAAAGGGCTTTGGCAGCAACTTACTAGTCTCCCTTCCCGATTTACTCAGAAGAGGAAGGTACGCGCTTCCGTGATTTTAAGAATAAGGGAATAATCACTCCTAGGTATTTCAATTTTGAATTGTTAGGGAAACTAGGAGTGAGGACAAAGATTGAGCAACTACCTAACAATATAGGATGGAATAGGTTCATCCGATGTGACATGCATATTCATCCTATGAAGATAGTTGAATTTTTCACTACTATCCATTACACCCCAAAAATGGATGTTGTTTGGTTTAGATTATTCAGTGAGGTGTACAAACTGGATTATAAGGTAATGCACCATCTTTTCGATTTCCAAAACTCAAAAATTTTAGATGATCACACTGATTTTGATGTGGATGCCTATTGGAAAATTTTAACTGGGGAAGATATTTTTGATTTACGAAATGCACCGAATGCTTTAATACATAGTGCCAAACATTTGTTGCTGCACAAATTCATGTGTTTAACTGTATTTAATAAAACCGAAAGTAGCAAATGTTCGGCTAAAGAACTTTCTTTCTTATGGTGCATGGATCAGAAGGTTATAATCAACACGTCCTTTAGAATTTTTAGATCAACTATTAGTGTTGTCAATAAAAAGAGTTCACACTTTAGAATGGAGCATGTTTTTACTGCTTTAGCTCATTTTTATAACCACAATTTGGAAGAGATGCATACAATGCCACACGATATGTTTGACATATCATTTTTTAGGCATCTTGAGATTGTGGAGGTTCATTCTATGGAGCTCCGTAATCCTCAAATGTGTGCTGTAGTGAGAAACAGGAGAAGCATCAGTACAGCTACGTCTTGACCTTCTACATCTCAAACAGCTCAGGATCCAGAGGACGAAGCAGCAGTAGTAGAAACAAACGCATCAGTGGAGATTGACCAACTCCAACAAATCCTTGAACAAATATCTTCCAACCAATAATGGATGACATCTCATCACACAAATGTAGATAGTACATAAGGAGTAGCTTAGTTTGAAGAAGAGGTTCCTCAACTTCTGTCAGAGGAATAATTTTGAAGCTCCTACACCATCACCGTCGCCACCATCATCTGAATAAGCTTTTCTTACCCTTTAACTTTTACATTTTGTTGTTTCGTTTGTGTGATTGCATGTCATTTCATGTCTATTTGGTTTCATATTATTTGTTTTGGCGCTATGTCTCTTATTTATTTCTAAGTTCTTTAATTTTGGATTAACTTCAGTATCTTCTGTTTGGTTTGATATGGTTGCTTGTTCCAATTTCTTTTGTTTGCGTTGTTTCATTTTTATTTGGTTTAATGCCATTTTCAGTCACTTGGGGGTTAACTTATTACATTGAGGACAATGTGATCTTTAAATGTGGGGATGTGACATCAAATTTCTCGCTTGCCTTTTTATTGTGTTGAATAGGATGCACGTTTAGGCATATTATATATGCTTTGTGTCAGCAATGGTGCTTTGTGTTAGCAATGGAATCGCATTTGCGTCACTCTGATAAATATTGGCATGAGATTCTGTCATATTAGTTGGAATTAGATTGAATGCATGCTTGAACTTAGATTAGGCTACTTGAGTAGAAAGTGAACCATATAGAGTGATGGAAAGTAGTTGGTTACATAAGTTTATTCACAAACTAACATTTGAACAATGAGGTAGTGTAGAGATGCTTAATGAAGTTTCATTTAAGCTAAAGTGAGGATTGAGCCATATGACTCCATCTATAGTCTTTTGATTTCTTTGTTGAGTGTTACTTCCATAGGTTACTACCTTCAGAACTTGCTTTGAATTGGTTTGAGTCTACTAGATGCATGCTTAGTAGAGACGATCTAGGCCCTTTTTATGTTAACCCTTGACTTAAATGACCTACCCGTTAATTACCCCTTGCTACGCCCATTGAGCCTTAATATTTTATTTCTTGAAAACACCCAAAATTTTAAAACTTCAAACCCCATTTTCCTACCCTTTTCATAAGTTTAGTAAAGTATTAAGTAAAACATTAGTTGGGATGGTGTGAAATATTTTTTACTGAGATAAGTTGAATATATCTCTACCTGTGGACTATATTGTATACATTGCTAGTTTTGATTTATAGTTCTTCCATGTATGAAGAAAAAGAGAAAAAAATATGAAAAATGAAAAAAATGAAAAATGAAAAATGAAAAAGAAGAAGGAAAAAGAAAAAGGAAGAACAATCAAGTAGCATAAATGAGTGCAGAGTATTACATTTGTTATATGTGGTTATCTCATAGTTATGTCTTATTATCCCATTTTATCCGCTTGTTACTTTATTAATGCTTGTGCTCAACCGTTTTTCCCCTTCCTTTGACCTACCTTAACCTTTACCACGTGACAACCCTAAACAAGTCTTTTTGATTTATTTATGCATGCAATCATTGTAGAGGAGAATTGGTGTATTACCAAGCCTATGGTAGTGTAGTTTCCTATAGGAAGTTTGAGTGAAACACTAACCTTTAAACACATGAGCGAAATGAGTGAAAACCGTAAGGAAGATTATTTTGCATCTTTACTTATCATTAAGTGATTGTGCCAATTGTGAGTTTTCTTATGTACACTACTCAAAAAAGTAGTCATGATATGTGCATTACCTTGATAATTGAGTTGGCTTGAATTTGAGGGATTGTGTGCTTTGATCCTTGTGAAAATAAAGTGGTAGAATTGATTGGTTGTATTTATTTTGCTTAAGGACAAGCAAAGATTCAAGTGTGGGAATGTTGTTAGGTGTGCATTTGGTTATGTTTTTATAAGAATTTGGCATGTGCTTTCTAATATAATTGTTGTTCATTGATCTAGTTTAAGATTTATTTTGATTTCTATTATTGTTCTTGTGTGTTTAATGATAATTGAGGGTAAGAATTGACTATTTTTGTGTAGGAAAGAAGGGGGAGCAAATTGGAGGATGTAAAAAGATCAAAGAAGAGAAGACAAGAATAGTGGTTCTGTGCCTAATTCCCATGTTCGTGGGAATCATGCAAATTCCCCCCGGACGTGGGAATTATAGAAAAAATAAGAAGTGTCTATGACCAATTCCTACGCTAATGGGAATCATACAAATTCCTACGAACCTGGGAATTGTAATATGAGGCAATTTGCAAGGTTTCATTAAACCTAGGGTTTTTGGACTATTTAAAAGGAATTAAGCCTGCATCTTTAAGGGAGATGAAAACCACCTGTAGAAACACCATCCTTGAGTGAAGAAAACCTACTCAGAGCATCAAGGAAGGATTGAAGACAAGCATCATCATCAAGATTGGGCAAAATAGCACATCAAAACTAAAATTTTAGATTTTGGCAAAGAAGAGAAGGAGTCTTTCTGTTCAACTTTCTATCATTTTAACCCCTTCCTTTCTTTGTAAAAATAATTTATTTGATTGTTGATGATGTTATGGAGACCATGTTAGGTTGATTTTATTTTAGGGATTGCTTTTGAAATATTTTGTAGAACTCCTATTTTATTGAATTGAAAGCAATTGTCTTTGTTGATTGTTCATTTTAATTGTCATCTTGCAACAAATCGAGAGGGTGAGTGAGATGAAATTCATGGAGGATTGTATAACGAGAGTTGGCAACCTATAGACTAGCTATAACGCCGGACTCTCTGAACTTTTTGTATTGTGCTATATTTGGAGATATTACTGTACATTAATATACACATGGTTGTAATAAGTTCAAAGATGTATTTGAATCCTTTTGTTACGTATACTAGTGATATAAAATGTTATATGCCCTTTCATGAACTTAGAGTTCATCGCTATGCGAAATCTTGGAGATTTCTGACATATAAGCTTTTAAGTGTGAAAAACCGAGTCCATTGGATGGATATGAAAATGGTGGTTGAATTAAATGTATTCTAATGCCATAGAGGTGATTATACATGATTTATAGACTTATCGGACGCTTAGAAAGCTTAATTGGAAAAGTTGATGCCAATAAGGGACTTAAATGTAATTTTCAATTCTTGGAGGACCAAAAGGTAATTTTATAAAGTTAAGGGGTCTATTTATAATTTTCAAAAGTCCAAGGACCAAAATGAAAATAAAAGTTTTGGTCATTCTCAAATTTTGGGCTTAATTGCAAATTTAGGAAAGTTTGGAGGGTATAA
>JAOSBO010022161.1:0-31603 GCA_027563915.1 Erythroxylum rotundifolium
ATTAAATATGATTAATAATTCTAATAAAACTAAGAATAACAATAATAATATTATTAAAGTAATATATATGGTAAATAGCAATTAGTTGCACGACTAACTTGGATCGATGAACAACTTCAAATACGAAGAAACGTCGGTAAAGTAGGGTTACGCGGAAGAAACGTCGACGGCGTACCGACAGTTACCGACGGAATGGTTCGTTCCGTCGGTAAATGGGCGCCACATTTAAGCGAGATAAACTCAACTACCGACGGAACACCAATTCCGTCGGTAAAACAGGTCTTCTGGAAGAATCTAAACCGCTGACTGGACCATTTACCGACAGAATGAGCCCTTCCGTCGATGATATTGTTACCTACTCACTGACGGATTGATCGCTTCCGCCGGTAAAGTGGCTTTTAAAAAATTCAAATACTGACGGGGAGACTAAGTCCGTCGGTAAATCATATATTGAGTTGTCTTTACCGACGGAACGAATCCTTCCGTCTGTGATATGTTTACCAACTCACCGACGGAAGGACATTTTTCGTCGGTGAATGTGTTGGTTATGTTCATATTTTTCGACGGTATTATTTTTCTGTCGATAATACAGTTTTCATCTTTCAGATTTTCTAATTTACCGACGATAAAATTGTTTTCGTTGGTAACTATGCTGACCGTAGCCTATCCGTCGGTGTTTACCCATAGGTAATAAATTGCACAAATGTTTTGCGCATTTTTTACCGATGGTTATTTCATGTCGTCACTATATTCCGTCGCAAATATTGACTCCAAATTTCTATATCGACGGTTGACTTGTTCCGTCGCCAATGCGGCTATTTTATCGACGGAAATGGCAATTCCGTCGGTGAATAGCGGCGATATTTTTTTCGTCGAAAAAATTCCGCCGCTATTCTTGAATTTTCTTGTAGTGTGAGCTTCTAGTCTATATATATTTCAAGTCATTTTTAGAATAGAATCTTTGTTAAAAATTATGATCATACAAAGAAAACTTGTAATAGTCAGCTTGCAAAACTATTGGGAGTTAGAGTGGTAGATTACTTAGTCACATGAATTACATCATATTAGAACGAATTTGGTGCATGTAGGATATGTTTTTATGATTTCATTCACATGCATAATATGAGCACACACACATGAATTTTAATTTAGAAAATTACACTCAATTGACATATTCTGGGGTATGAAAGTTTCTAAGTAATTATGACATGATTGAGCATTTCTAATTTCTTGTATTTTGATTTACCAATAAAAAGAATTAATGGATTACAATTAGTAATTTTGGGTTATTTGTCACAATTGGAAGATTGATGGATTAAAATATACTTTTAGACTAGGAAAATTTTCAAGTGGCAAGACAACTGGCATGAATTTAGGACGATTAAACCTAAAAATAAAGTGACATATGGCAATAGAACTAAGTGACAAACGATAGAGGAATTAAGTGACATTTGGAAGCTTAAAGAGCGGGCATGAGTCTTGTTTATTTTCTTAACAAGTGTCCTTCAACTAATCTTACACCTACACCAACATAGACACTTCCAACATCATCTTCATGTTTCTGCTATTTGCTTTCCCTCTCCTTCCTCTCACTGCCGAAACTTAGTTGTCCCTCACATCTTGAGTTTTTGTTTTAAATTTTGTCTATTACCACCTCAAAACCTTTGTTAATTTCTTCTTAAAGATAGTTATATTATGTTGTCTTCTTCTTATCTCTGATAAAACTAATCCTACTCCCTTATTGTTCCTTAGATGATCTTACATGCATGTGAGACAAAGTAGGCTTGATGCAACATTATTTTAGGATGTTTTCTCTATCAAAGATGCCCAACGATTGTGACAATTTTTTTTCCCAAGTAATATTTGCCAACTGTTTGTTTTCTCATCGATGTCATAATAATGGATAGTTTTTCCTATTGAAGGTGCCAAGGGACCATGCTGATGTGCTATTTTCACACTAAAGGTGTGCCAATGAGTTATTTTCTCATCGAAGGTTCCTAATAGCTTGTTTTTACTAGCAATGGTATGCCAACAAGATGTTTTCTCCCTGAAGGTGCCTAATGACCATGCTGATGACTTTTTTTCTAACCAAATGTGTGCCAACTAGCTGTTTTCTCACTAGAGGTGTACCAACTAGTTGTTTTTCTCACCAAATGTGTGCTAATGGAATGTTATCTGATCAAAGGTGCCCAACAACCCATAGCAATAGGTTGTTTCTCCCACCGATTGTATGACAATGGATAGTTTTCTTACCGAAGGTTTCCAATGACCATGCCAAAATGTTGTTTTTCTTCTCGAAGGTGTGTGAATAGGCTATTTTCTCATAAAAGGTGTCTATAATCTATGCCAATAGGATGTTTTCTCCACTACATGTGTCCAGGGATTGTTCCAACGGGCTATTTTTCCCATGAAACATTTGCTAATGAATTGTTTTTTGACCGAAGGTGCCCATCGAGGTGTGCTAATAGGCTATTTTACCACCGAAGGTGCTCAATGAATATGGCAATAGGCTATTTTTTCCACCACAGGTGCCCAATGATGATTCCAATGAGTTGTTTTTCCCGCTAAATGTGTGCCAACAAACTATTTTCTCATTGAAGGTGCCCAACGATCGTGCCATCAAGTTGTTTTTCCCCATCGAACATGTACCAACAGATTGTTTTCCCATCGAAGGTGTCCCAAAGGGCTGTTTTCTCACTAAAGATGCCCGATGTTTGTGCCGATGGCTCTTTTCTTCACAATAGGTTCCCAGTGACTGTGTCTATGGGCTACTTTTCCCACCAAATGTTTGCCAACAGACTATTTTCCTAAAAAAGGTGCATAGCGACCATGCTAGTGAGTTGTTCTCGTCATTAAAGGCGCGTAAAAACTGTGCCAACTTAATGTTTTTCTTAACTAATGTGCATTAACAGCCTGTTTTCCCACGGAAGGTCCCAAAGGATCATGCCAACATGTTGGTTTCCAACCAAATGTGTGCCAATAGACTATTTTCTCACTGAAGATGCCCACTGACCATGGCAATGTGTTGTTTTCCCCCTAAAACGTGTGGCAACGGGTTGTTTTCTACACCGAAGGTACCCATCAACTGTGCCAACTTGTTATTTTCCCCACCTAATGTGTGCCAAAGATTTGTTTTCTCACCTGAGCTATGCCAATGGGCATTTTTTTCCCATAAAAGGTTACAATGGACCATACCAATAAGCTACTTTTCCCATCGAACGTGTGCTAAAAGGCAATTTTCTCACTAAAAGTCCCTGTTGACCATGCCAATAAGTTGTTTTTCCCTATGAATGTGCGACAACGGGTTGTTTTTCTTGGGAAGGTGTGCCAACTAACTGTTCTTCTCATCAAAGGTGTTACAACGAGTTGTTTTCTCACCGGGCGTGTGCCAAAGAGCTATTTTTCCACTGAAGGTGCCCGCAAATGTCCAACATGCTATGTTTCTCATCGAATGTGTGCCAACGCAATATTTTTTTCACCAAAGGCCCTTAGTGGCAATACGAGCAGGTTGTTTTGCATCGAAGGTGTGCAAATAAGTTTCTTTCTCATCAAGGATGTGTAGCAACCATGCTTATAGTTTGTTTTTCCCAATAAATGTGTGACGATGCTAACAACAATGCTAACGACTATTTTCTCTACCAAGGGTGCCAAGCAACGATGCCAACATGTTGTTTCTGCCACCAAATGTGTGGAAATTAGCATTTTTCTCACCAAAGATGTCCAATGACCATGCCAATAGACTATTTTCTCTCTCGAATATGCCAAGTGATTGTGCCAACAGAATGCTATCTCACCAAAGCTACTCAACGACCTTACCTATGGGATATTTTCCCAATGAAGGCCTGCCAATGTGCTTTTCTCTCATCGAAAGTGCTTAATGACCATCCCAACAGGTTGTTTTTTTCCATCAAAGGTTCCTAAAGACTCTGTCAATAGGTTGTTTTTCCAACCGAACGTGTGCCAAAGTGTTGTTTTAAAAAAAAGGTGCCTAGTGACCTCACCCATAGGCTTTTTTTTTTGGGCCGAAAGTATGCAAATAGTATGTTTTCTCACCAAAAGTGTAACCGAGCTGTTTTTCGCACTAAACGTTTGCTAACGAGTTATTTTCTCACTGAAGGTGTGCAATGACCTTGCCAATTGCCTGTTTTCCCCACCAAAAGTGTGCCAACAAGCTATTATTCCACCAAGGTTCCCAATAACCTTGCCAACGTGCTTTTTCTTTTTCCCATCTAATTGTTTTCTCACTGAAGGTGCCCACTGACCATGCCAATTTTTCCCCATCAAAGGTGTGCCAACGATTTGTTTTCTCAACTAAGCTATGCCAATGGGAAGTTTTTCCTATCAAAGATTGCCAGTGACCATGACAACATGCTGCTTTTCCCAACGAATGTTTGCCAACAGGCAACATTTGTTAGATCGAAACCAAAACATCCTTAGTTTGGCTAAAGGTAGATTTCAAAACTATTTTCGAAAATCATAACACAGCAAAAGCATAAACAACAAATCAATATGCTTTAAATCCATACATGATACAACATAAGGATAATAAATAAAATAAGAACAAGATCAAAAAATTTTACCGACTCCTTTCTATAACTTTGAATCCTTGCTATTGTGTCCTCAACTAATCCAATCTACAACTTGTTCTCCTTAGATAGCTTAGTTATCAGGATCCTTTGGTGTCAAAGGAAAAAAAAAAGATAGCAAACCTTTTGCTATATTCAGTTAGTTCAAAATAGCAACAAAATTGAGACCTTCTCTATTGCTATAGCCGACTACTTTTTAGAACAAAAAGAGACCTTCACTTTTGTTATGTGCGGCTAGTGTTGTGAGAATGGAGAGAGACCAAAAATTTTTCGCACGTTAATAGCATCAAAGCTAAAAGCGATAACTCACTTTTCAAGTCCAACACCTTTCGGTTTTTTGAGAGAATGAATAGACAAAATGGAGAGACCAATGGTGAGCTGCCAATTACGCTAAAATGGACCGGCCACTTCTCGTCATTGACTTTATTCCTTAATCAAAAAGAATGCAACGTTAATGGATTAACGGACAGCCACCTAACACCCCCTTCATTCACTTCATTCTTTAATAAAAAAGGATGCAACGTTAAGGGATTAATGGACAGCCATTAAACTTTTAATGAGAGTAGCATAATCGGGTTGCAAAAACGAGTGGAAAGAACAACGCACCATCCATTTGATTAAATCTAATTGCAATGAGACCTTCCAAAGCCAACACTTAGACGTTATCATGCATTAAAACCTGTTCAGGAATGTTAAAAGAGGGTTGCACCTTTTCTTCTTTAAAAAGCCACCATTAAACTCATTTTAATGATTCAAGAAGAACATGGTCGAATAAAGAATTGCTTTATTCTTTAATATTGTTTCAATTTGATTAATCTAATTAATTAAACTAAAATCTAACCAAATATTAAATGTTCCTTTAGGCTTATAATTAACAATTAATTAGTGTAATCCCAATATTTAATAATTGGCTTAAGATCCAATTTAATTAACTTTTAATTGAATTGTTCCGGTCATGATGGTGCGAATCCAATTCTCTCTAAAATGTCTCATTTTCTTTCCTATAACCTCTATCTATTTTTCATGTGTTCTATGATAATCTGCTTAGAAGCCAAGTGGGGAATCTAATTGGACTTAAATAATTCAAGTTCCAATAAGCCTGAAATTAATTTAATCTCATTATAATTAATTCCTAATTATTAACCAAATGTCATTCCACTAAAGACAAGTAGTTACACTCTTGAATTACTTAAAATTATGAGAAACCATGTTTCAATTTATTAATACAATGTCCAATTGCAAACTCTATTATGGACCATATTTAGCCATTTGCACAATAAAGGGTAAAATATCGTTTTGCCCTTATGTTGGTTTTTCCTTTTAGATCTCCCATCTTACTCTGCACGGTGATTAATGCACACGATCTACTATTGGTGTTAAGACTTGATGGGTAGCTAGTCCATCAAACTGTTGGCGCTAATTTAATCACCAATCTCCATAAAACATCGAGAAGTGATGATATCAGTATAAACTCTTTATTGGAGTAAACATTCCTTGATTCATGTTTCAATTAATAATTCCAACATGCAGACACTGGATTGGTGCCTAGTAAAAATCCAATCCAATCATATCAAGAATTATAATGAAACATATATGAGTTAACCACTTATCAAGGTTGTGCTCAGTAATAAATGAATGCTAAGTTGTATGTTTTAGGATTAAAGTAACGACTTACTTTATTCTTTAAAAACATATGCGATTCCATATTCATTTAATTGTGTCATTGCCGATCGTCAACTACTATCATCATTTGAAACTCATCATTCCCTTAAAGTAAACTCCTTTATTTACACGAAGGTAAATCGCAACACTATAGTCCAAACTATAATCAAGCGACCAACTTGATTATTTGACTGTGAATCAATTAATTTAGATTTTAATAATGTACATGTTTCCCATACATCTTCCTATATATGTATATTACTTAAAAAAGAACCTTTCTTACTTATGATGTTATATTATGGTCATACAAATAAAACCAAACTCTTTTGTTTTATTAGTAATAAATATTTTTATTATAATATTGTAACTGGAAGAAAATTAAGTTATATGTAAATAAACTTACTTTCCAGAGCGCTATATTTATATAACCCTAAAAGTCTCCCATTTTCCCTAAGAAAGTTTGACATATCCCTTATTCCCATACCTTCTAGGCAACCCTCAAAGCTCTTCTATAATAGCATCTTCGTGAATCGATCAACAAAGTTTCGATCTGTTGGAATTTTTACAACATCCACCTCACCATATTGTATTATCTCCTTTATGAGATGATATTTTCTCTCAATGTGTTTAGTGGCTTCGTGGTTCCAAGGTTCTTTAGAATTAGCCACTGCCCTACTATTATCACAATAAAGTGTAATGCCCTTTTCCATCTCAGAAACTACCTCCAAATCCTTTTGCTACTTCTCAAATAGCAACATACATAGCCTCTATAGTCGAATTAGTAATATAAGATTGCTTGACACTCCTCTAGACTATGGCTTCACCTTTGAAAGTAAATATAAACCAGAAGTTGATTTCTTTGAATCAACATCTGATTGGGAATTAGAATCTATATATCCCATCAGATAAAGGTCACTTCAAGAGTAAACAAGCTTTGAATTCTTCATCTTACGAAGATACTTCGGTATGCAATTGGTCACAGTCCAATGCTCCATTCCAGGATTGGCCTGGAATCTGCTTACTAGTCCCACTGTGTAACAGATATTCGATCTATTAATAAGCTTAACATACATTAAACTTCTAACTAACCACTGTGTAACAGATATTCGATCTATTGATAAGTTTAACATACATTAAACTTCTAACTATCGAAGCATATGGAATGTTGCATAAGTGTTCGACCTCCCCTTGCATTTTATATGCTTGCTCCTTCGATAGTTTGATTCCGTGTCTAGTAGGTGTGAAACCCCTCTTGGATGGCAAACTTATTTAACATGTTCTTAATGTAGGTAAGTTGAGACAAGGCTATCTGCATGATCTTACGATCCCTTATAAGCTTGATCTCCAGAACATAGCTAGCCTCTCCCAAATCATTCATTTAGAACTGTTCATTCAGCCATCCTTTGGTCGTAGATAACATTCCTATGTCATTCCCAATAAGCAGAATGTCATCGACATATAGAATTAAGAAAGTGACCGTGCTTTCTTGTATCCTTTTATAGACACAAGGCTCATCTAGGTTTTGTATGAATCCATAGGTTTTGATAGCCTTATCAAACCTAATGTTCCAAGACATAGATGCTTGCATACTTTACAACTTGTATACCTTATATTGATTACCTAGCTCAACGAATCCTTCTGGTTGGGCCATATAAATGGTCTCCTTAAGATCCATATTAAGAAATGAAGTCTTGACGTCCATTTTCTGTATTTCATAATCGAAACAGGCTGCTATGGCTAAAAGAATTCTGATGGACTTAAGCATGACAATTGGAGAAAAAGTGTCCTCATAGTCTATGCCCTCCTTTTGAGTATAGCCCTTAACTACCAATCCAGCTTTAAAGGTCGCTACCTTTCCATCAGATCCTCTCTTCCTTTTGAAGATCCATGTACACACTATGGCTTTTACACCTAGTGGTAGATCTACAAGGATCCAAACTTAATTGGTGTACATGGAATTTATTTCCAATTCCATTACATTGAACCACTTTTTCGCATCAACGTCATTAATAGCCTGTGTATAAGTAATCTGATCCGTTACTTCTTAGTCTGAGATAGCAATTATGCCTTCTCCTAGACCTAGACACTTGTCTGATTGTCTCACAACCCTCCCACTATATCTAGGCACTATTTGACATTTAGGCTGCTCTTCCGATTCAACTCTTGAATCCATTTCGACATCTTGTTCCGCTATATCTAAATCAACTCTTGGTTTGGATGAAATAGCTAACTCCTTTAACACTACTTCACTTCTTCCTTTATGATTTCTCACAAATTTTTCCTCAAAGAAGTTTACATTTATCGACACAAATACCTTCATATCCTGAGGACTGTAAAAATAATACCTCGTGTACCCTTAGGATATCCGACAAACAAACATACTTTTGACCATGGTTCCATCTTTTTGGATTCAGGCCTTAGAACATGGGCTAGGCAGTTCCAAGTCCTTAAGTGCTGCAATGAAGTCACTAGACCAGTCCATAACTCCTTAGGTGTTTTAGGCATCAATTTGGATGGAGCAAAGTTAAAAAAATAAGTTGTCATTTTTATGGCATATCCCCAAAACGATTCTGGAAGGTAAGCATAGAACATCATTGATCTTGCCATTTCCAATAGATTCTTATTCCTTCTCTCAGCTACAGCATTCTGTTGAGGTGTTCTAGGAGTAGACAAGTTGGAAACAACTCCATTGTCAATTAGGAATTGTTAGAACTCTCCAGATAAGTACTCACCACCTCGATCCAATCAAAGTTGTTTTAATGGCTTGCCAAGCCGCTTCTTAGCTTCAAGTTTGAATTCTTTGAACCTTTCAAAGGGTTCACTCTTTTTATGCATCAAATAAAGATAGTCATGCCTAGAGTAATCATCTTTAACGGTTATAAAGTATTTATAACCTCCTCTAGCTTATAGGTTCATGGGCCTACACACAATAGTGTGTACTAGGTCTAAAGTGGATTCAGATCTTTTTCCTTTGGAAGGAAATGCAGCCTTGGTCGTTTGTACTTTAATACAAGACTCACAGGTGTGAAATAGACCATTGTCTAAGCCTATAAGGATCCCATCCTTCACTAACCTATCAAGTTTTTTCTAATTGACATGACACATCCTTACATGCAATAGATATTTTGAATTAATGCTAGAGTCAGTGGATATTCTTGGTTTTATTAATTCTATGGTGTTAAATGAGCCTGCCATAGGTTCTATAAAGAACAATCACCATTTAATTACCACATTACAAATAAAATCCTTATTCTCATATATTGAAATAATATTTTCAAAATATAAGGAATAACTAGATTTTATTAAAAAAATAGAAATCATGTTCCTTACAACCATTGGGATGTAATATACATCCTCTAAATATAACCTATGACCACTAGGAAAGTTTAAGATAACTACTCCTACTACTTCAACTGAAACATAAGATCCATCTGCTATTATGAATTGAAAATGGCCTTTAGGCAGTCTTTTCCTTTGACACAACTCCTGCATAAAATTGCAAACATGGTCAATGGCTCCTAAATCTAATACCTAAGAATCAAATGAATCTTCCACATTTCTAGTTCCTAACAAACTAAGGAAACCTATACCTTGTTTACTCTTGAGGGCCTCAGGGTAGACCACACAGTTCCTTTTCCAGTGGCCCTTCTCACCATAGTTGAAACACTTTCCTTTGCTATCCTCTTTGGCCTTCCTTTTCATAGGTTGGGCTTTAACTCCTATTTGAGCCTTCCCTTTCTTTACACCCTGCTTCTTTTTCTTACCCTTACCCTTGGGCTTAGTAGATGAAGCCACATGAGCCTCTGGCCTATTAGCCCTAATGTTTAATATCTCCTCCGCATTCTAGAGGTTAATGATAAACTCACTTAAGGTGTAATTATTGGTGTTGAGCTCATAGTCCAACTTAAATTGTTGAAAAGAAGAGTTTAAACTTTTGATGATCATGATCATTTGCATTTTTGTATCCATTTCCACCCTAAGCAACTTGGTTGTAGTAACCATAGAGATTGCCTTAAGCATGTAACCCTGCATCGGTTCACCAAATTTTTGGTCTAAGATTGTGAAAGTTTGGATAACTTTCACCCTTGCTGATCTGGTCCTCACTTTAAACATCTCATACAAGTTAGAGACCATTAAAGCTGCATTTTGCATGCCTGCAAGTTGCTTCTGCAACATTTCACTAACAGAAGCCTGAATATAGCACTTAGCTATCTTATTAGCATTGTGTCATCGCTCATCTTGTTGAACTTGCTCAAGAGTTGAATTGTCACCTAGAGGTGCAAGCTTATGTCTGTTAATACCTATGAAATTCATTCATATTGGAGAATGATGTTGAGGTTACATTTCCATTGATTAAATTTTTCTCTGTTTTTCAATTTTTATTAGTCAAGAGCATTGTGAGTGGATTCATATAGTGTTGATTATGTTTGAAAATATAAGTTATTAAATAATGAGCATACTAGTCAAAAATATTGGAACTTTGTATAAAATCATGGTGCAAGTATACATGATGATAGATTTAACAAAACTTAAAAAACTAAAACTTTATAAGACGACTATTTTTCTTATCTATAACTGACTAAGTGACAGTGGGTCATCTTATCTATTAAAACAAAAACTGGGACCCTCCCACTCAAAAAGCTACAAAGCATCTTCATGCCTAACTCTTTGAGAAGCGTCATAATATTGTCTATGCATTTAGCAATAGAGCTATGGTGGGCAGGTTATTGACAAACCAAGTTGAGTGTACAACCATTTGATTCATCCACTAAAGGTACTTGCAAACCATGCCTCAGTGGGAGGTTATATTTGCTACTAGCGAGTGGACTTATCCTTTAAGAGACCCAAACCATGTAAGAACTAGGATTCATGTCTTCCGGTGGGGAGTAACATTTCACCACATGCAAATAGGCTATCTTATGGAGACCATGGATTCTCACATGAGCATCCTCTCCAACTCAGTCTTTTTCAATCTTTAAGTTTTTATAATTACCATCCTGTCTAGATGCAATTTATTAACCATCCTATATTGTTTCATTATATATCTCATAAACAATGAATGCATGGCAAAACCTAGGGTTAGGAATTTTTCTAAATGGCATACATTCACATAATATCACAAATTATTTGAATCCATCCATCCATTCATCTCATGAATTACAAAAACTACTTTTGGTTATCCATCTTAAAAAATTAAAAGAAAATTACAAGGCCTTTAGGCCCAAAATTTGTTCTCGGAATTGGACCTTTCGCTTCAAACTCTTTGCTCTCACGACTTGGCCCGTTCAGTAAAAAACGAGTTAATGGTATTTTATTTCTAAAAATTTTTGATTTTCAAAACAGATTTGTAAATATTAAAACGAAAATTTCAACAGTTGCAAAAATTCAAGAATTAATAGAATTTAATCAAAATAAAATCTACCATAAATAAAAAATAAAACCAAAAACATTTACCTATTATTTTCTTTGATCCTTGATTGCTCCGTCATTAAAATTACAGAAATTTGTTTTTGTCGAGTACAAAAAATGAAAATAGAAAAATTAAGACAGGGAGGAAACATGGTGATGATAGGCCACCCTCTTTGTTATAAACCAATCGAAGAAAACTTACAGGTAAATCAATTTTCAATGGACAACCAAAAGAGCAAACCAAAATATACAGAACAAATATTTTATCACATAAAATTATTGAATTTAATTGCCAACCCATGCCACTATGGGAACCGAATCATGCATAGTAACGCATAATAAAGCTCTGATACTAGTTGTTGGATAAAAACCAAAAACATGTTTAGTTTGACTAAACGGTAGATTTCAAAACTATTTTCTGAAATCACACACAGCGAAAGCGTAAACACCCTATCAACATGCTTTTAGTCCATACATGATACGACATAAGGAAATAAATAAAATAATAACAAAATCAGAATTTTTACAGACTCTTTGCTACATCTTTTGACTCCTCGTTGCTGTGTCCTCAACCAATCTAATCTACCACTTGTTCTTCTTAGATAGCTTGGTTATCAAGATCCTTTGGTTGAAAAGGAAAAAAATTGGATAGCAAACCTTTTGCTATATTTGGCTAGTTCAAAAGAACAACAAAATTGAGACCTTCTCTATTGCCATAGCTGACTATGTTTTAGAACAAAAAGAGACCTTCACTTTGGTTATGTTCGGCTAGTGTTGAGAGAATGGAGAGAGACCAAAAATTTTTGACACGTTAATAGCATCAAAGCCAAAAACGGAAAATCATTTTCAAGTCCAACACCTTTCGGTTTTTTGAGAGAGGGAAGAGACAAAATGGAGAGACCAATGGTGAGTTGCCAATTACGTTAAAACGGACAACCACTTCTCTTCATTCACTTTATTCCTTAATCAAAAAGAAGGCAACGTTAATAGATTAATGGACAGCCACCAAAAACCCCCTTCATTCACTTCATTCTTTAATAAAAAAGAATGCAACGTTAATGGATTAACGGACAACCATTAACCTTTTAAAGAGAGTAGCATAATCGGTTTGCAAAAGTGAGTGCAAAGACCAACGCACCATGTATTTGATTAAAGCTAATTGCAATGAGACCATCCAAAGCGAAAACTTGGACGTTATCATGCATTAAAATGTGTTCATGAATGTCAAAAGAGGGCTGCGCATTTTCTTCTTTAAAAAACCACCATTAAACTCATTTTAACGATTGAAGAAGAGCATGACCGAAGGGAGCATTGACTTATTCTTTAATATTGTTTCAATTTAATTAATCTAATTAATCAATCCAAAATCCATCCCAATATTAAATGTTCCTTTGGGCTTATAATTAAAAATTATTATTGTAAGCCTAATATCTAATAATAGGCTTAAGACCCAATTTAACTAACTCTTAATTGAATTGTTCTAGTTTTATTAGCGCGAATCCAATTCATCCATTTCTCTCCAAAATGTCTAATTTTCTTTCTGGTAACTTCTGCTTATTTTTCTTTCTTTCCTTGATAACCTTCCTAGAAGCTAAAAGGAGAATCTAATTGGACTTAAACAATTCAAGCTCCAATAAGCCCGAATTTAATTTAATCCTATTAGAATTAATTTCGACTTATTAACCAAATGTCATTCTGTTAAAGACAATTGGTTGCACTCTTGAATTACTTAAAATTATGAGAAACCATGTTTCAATTTATTAATATGATGTCTAATCATAAACTCTATTATGAACCATATTATAGCCATTTGCATAATAAAGGGTAAAATTTCCGTTTTGCCGTTATGTTGGTTTTTCCTTCTAGATCCCCCATTTTACTATACATGGTGTTAAGACTTGATGAGTAACTAATCCATTGAACTACTAACGTCAATTTAATCAGCAATCTCCATAAAACATCCAGAAGTGATGATGTTAATATAAACTCTTTATTTGAGTAAATGTTCCTTGATGAATGTTTCAATTAATAAT
The DNA here is from genome assembly GCA_027563915.1 of Erythroxylum rotundifolium. Lineage (NCBI taxonomy): Eukaryota > Viridiplantae > Streptophyta > Magnoliopsida > Malpighiales > Erythroxylaceae > Erythroxylum > Erythroxylum rotundifolium. The sequence continues at coordinate 13,691 of JAOSBO010022161.1, forward strand.
TCCAGCATAAGGACATTGGATTGATATCTAGTAAAAATCCAATCCAATCATATCAAGAATTATAACGAAATACACATGAGTTCACCACTCATCAAAATTGTGGTCCGTAATAAATGAATGGTAAGGTGCATATTTTAAAATTAAAGTAACGACCTACTTTATTCTTTAAAAATATATGCAATTCCATATTTGTTTAATACTGCCATTGCCGATAGTCAACTACTATCATGATTTGAAATGCATCATTCCCTTGAAGTAAACTCCTTTACTTACATAGAGGTAAATCACAACACTACAATCTAAACCATATTCAAGCTACGATGTGAATCAATTAATTTAGATTCTAATAATACACATATTTCCTATACATCTTCATGTGTATGTATATTACTTACAAAAGAACCTTTTATACCTTATCACTAGTTATATCATGCTCATACGAATAAAACCAAACTCTTTTGTTTTATTAATAATAAATATTTTCATTACAATATTGTAACTGGAAGAAAATTAAGTTATATGTAAATACACTTGCTTTCCAGGGCACTATATTTTCATGACCCTAATAGTATTCTCACTAAATGTGTGCCAACAGACTAATTTCTCACTGAAGGTTTGCCAACGAGCTCTTTTCGCTTCAAAGGTGTTCCAACGAGTTATTTTCTCACTAAAGGTGTGCCAATGGGCTATTTTCCTACCGAAGGTGCCCACGAATGAATGTGTGCCAACAGGATATATTTTTCATTAAAGGCCCCTACTGACCATGTGAATGGATTGTTTTCACACCGAAGGTGTGCCAACAAATTGTTTTCTTACTGAATATGCCTAGCGATCATGCCTACGGTTTGTTTTTCCCACTAAAAGTGTAATGGGATGTTTGCTTATCAAAGGTGCCTAACAATTATGCCAAAAACTGTTTTCTCAACAAAAGGTGCCAAGCAACCATGCCCCATGCTGTTTCTTTTACTGAATGCGCGGAAATGACCTTTTTAATCACCAAATATATCTAATGACCTTACCAACGAGCTATTTTCTTCTCTAAAGGTTCCTAGTGATTATTCCATCATGCTTGTTTCCCCCCTAAATGTGTGGCAAAGAACTATTCTCACTACTAAAAGTGGCTAGTGACTATTCCAAAAGGCTATTTTTCCTGCCAAACATGTGCCAACATATTGTTTTCTCACCAAAGTTGCCCAACAACTATGCCAATAGGCTATTTTTCCATTGAATGTGTGCCAATGGGCTATTTTCCCACTGAAGGTGTGACAATTAGCTGTTTCTCGCACCAAATGTGTGCCAATGGAATGTTTCTCACCAAAGATACCCACTTTTCTGGCGGGTTATTTTCTCAATGAAGATCTACCAAAAGGATTTTTTCTCTTTGAAAGTGCCCAACGATAGTGCCAATAGGTTGTTTTCTCCACTAAAATGCCCTATAGACTCTTCCAATGTGTTGCTTTTCCCTCCGAACATGTGCCAAAGGGTTGTACCTACAAGCAATTTTTGTTGGGTTAGCTATGGTTGCATGTATCACATACATGGGGATGTAGTAGAAGTGTCATAATCAAGATTCTGACACCATGACAACCCCAAAACACCAAGATCATGCATGCATGCAAAGATATGTAAAGAACATGAAATAACAAAAATTTTTACCTTTTGTATCTCCTTCTTTCTTGTTTCTTCTCCTCGTTTGGGTTGTTGCAAACACCAAACCCTTCCTTGATCTACAAGAACAAGAAAATATGGAAGAAGAAACAATGTATAAAGGTTATTTGAGCCTCAAACTAGATGAGTTCTACTAGATGCTTAAGATGATGGAAGATAGGTCAAAAACCTTGTTGCTTGCACTTTAATTCACACACCAATTACATGAATTATAAGAACAAGACTCAAGACACCTCACTCTTACTCTAGTACTCTTTTACAACCCTTTATCACTTGAGTGTGCAAGGAAAGAAGGAAGCTCATCTCTACAAATGAAGAACTCAATTATATACCTTTTCGTGTCCTTTGTAACGATCATGGCCAATGAGTTACCATTGTGGCATTTTTAAGAATTGGGCTCGCCTTCAGCCACAATCATGGCCCTATGATGTACGATCATGGCCTGCTTAAATTAATCCATACAACACTTGTTTTTCATTCGATCTTTTATGCATGTGACCTTTAGGTTCCTAGCTATTTTAGGAAATTGAATTAACTCTTAATTCAATCAAATCATGAAGGATTTTTCATGTCGCCATTTTACAAAAATATAAGTGGATTAACAATTGAACTCTTCAATAGTTAATTATCTAACCTATGAACCTTTCTATAGACAATTACTGTGCAATTCATCCTTTCACCATACAATACCCCACTTGATTTAGAGTATGGGCTACATGTCAATTGCCACCAGGCTAACTATGTCTCATCTAGTCCAAGTGATGTTAGTTCTTATCCTGGGATCTCATTACACTATGTGTCATTGAAGACTCTCTTCATGACACATAAGTACCCTAGCCAGAGATTCCTAAGTAATGACCCTAACAAGAGGTCATGGGTATCATCTCATTCTATCAAGAGTGGTGAATCCTTTATTAGATACCAAATTACCTTCGAATACCAATAGTTGTACCAAATTATCACCCTAAGAGCGACCTTGTCTTAAAATAACAAGGAATGATGTCAAAGCACAAGACTGGTATCCAAGATATCCTTGAGTACTTTAAGTCTAAGGATATTTGCACCATTGCTATGACGAGATTAATGATTGACATTCGCTAGATCATCCATATGATAATCTCACAGCGGGTCATTTGATGTACTTACTACCTTAGTAAGCATCCACATGTTAGCTCTAAATATCTCATGTTTATAATTTATGAGATCTGCTGCTTGATCAAGTCAAGGAATATAATGTGTGCTAGTTTTTCTAGATTAATAATGTCCTATCTTATCAATCCTATGACTAAGGTTTATTTAGATACTAACATAATTGCACATGATAGGAATCTCATTATCCTTATCTCATCATGATTTCCTCCATGCTATGTTTTATATCATGGGCTTCATTAATTCGATTTAAGATCAAAATCAATTCATATATAAATGAATGAAAAATAAATTAAAAATGCCTTTCATTTTATTAATCAAAATAAAGTTTGTACAAAAGTGCTAAAGGTGATTGCCTTTAGAGCACTACTCTAACAATTTTTTCATCAAAAGTGTGTCAACAGACTATTTTGTCAACAAACATGCAATCGAGCTATTTTTCCCACTTAATGTTTACTAACAAGTTGTTCTCTCTCTGAAGGTGGGTAGTGCCTATGCCAATGGGCTATTTGTCCCACCAAAGGTGTGCTAATAGACTATTTTCCCACCAAGGTTCCCAACAACCTTGCTAACGTGTTGTTTTTCCCACTGAATGTGTGCCAATAAGTTGTTTCTCTCACTTAAGGCCCCTAATGACCATGTCAATAGGCTCTTTTCCCTTCGAAGGTGTACCAATGAGTTGATTTCCCACCAAAAGTACATAGTGACCTCACCTATAAGCTATTTTTCCACCAACAGTGTGCTAATGAGCTCTTTTTCCACTAAATGTGCCTAACAACTGTGTCAATATGTTTTTTTCCCAGTGAAGGTGTGTCAATGGTTTGTTTTCTCATTTAAAGTGTACAATGGGTTATTCTTCCTTCCAAAGGTGCCCAGGAACTATGCCAACGTGTTCTCTTACTAAATAAAAGTGTGTCAATGGTCTGTTTTCTCAGCTAAGGTGTGCCAATAGGCTATTTTATATAACAAAAAGGCCTAGCCACTGGGCCAACTTATTGTTTTTTCCTAGCTAACATATTCCAATGACTTGTTTTCTCATAAACTATTCCAATCGGTAGTTTTTCCCATCAAAGGTTGCAATGGACCATGCCAATGTGCTCCTTTTCCTATCGAATATGTGCTAGCGGGCAATTTTCTCACTGAAAATGCCTACTGACTATGCCAACGGGTTGGTTTTTCCTCCAAATGTGTGCCAAAGGGCTATTTTTTCATTAAAGGTGTGCCAAAAAACTATTTTTCTCATTGAAGGTGTGCTAATGTGCTATTTTCTCACCAAAAGTTGTCAACAGGGTATTTTCCCACAAAACATGCCAATGAATGTACAATGTGTTATTTTTCCTATCGAATGTGTGCCATTGGGATTTTTTTTTAACTGAAGGCCCCTAATGACCTTGTGAACGGGTTATTTTCACACCGAAGGTGTGTCAAAAAGTTGTTTTCTCACGGAAGATGCCCAGTGACCATGCTTACGATTTGTTTTTCCCATCGTAAGTGTGCCAATGGGTTGTTTTCTTTATCCAAGGTATGCAATGACTATATCCATAGGTTCTTTTTCCCACCAAATGTTCTCCAACTAGCTTTTCTCTCCATCACGATTTCCTAGTGACCGTGCCAACTTGTTTTTTTTCCTTACCAAAGGTGTGCAAATGGGCTATTTTCTCTCTGAAAGTGCCCAAAGATTGTGCCAATGGGTTGTTTTCTCCACCGAAGGTGTCCAATGACCATGTCAATGGGTTGTTTTCTCTACTGAATGCCCTAGTCACTATGCCAAAGGGCTATTTTGTCCTCGATAGGTGCCTAGTGATTGTGTCAATAGGCTATTTTTCCTACTGAACATATGCTAATGGATTGTTTCTCATTAAAGGTGCTCAGTGATCATGCCAACAAATTGCTTTTACCACCGAAGTGGTGCCAATTGGCTATTTTCTCACTAAAGGTGCCCAACGGTTATGCCAATTAACTGTTTTGTCAATCGAACGCCTAATGACTGTATCAATGGGTTGTTTTTCTAACTTAACATGTGTTAAAGAACTACTTTCTCATTGAAGGTGCCTAACGATTGTGCTAACTAATTGTTTTCTTCACTCAAGATGCCCATCCACCATACCAACAGGCTACTTACACCACCGCAAATGTCATTTTTCATTGAAGGTGCCTAGCATTCATGCCAATATGTTATTTACACCACTGGAAATGCCTAGTAACTGTGTTAGCGGGCTATTTTTCCTACTAAACATGTGCTAACGAACCTTTTACTGACCAAAGGAGCCTATCGATCATGCCAATGGGCTTTTTTTTCCCACTGAAGGTGTCTAACGTTCGTGCCAAAGACTTTTTTATCCATCGGAGGTGCCCAGCGACTATTCCAACAGCTGTGTTCCCACTAAAAGGACCAATGACCATGCTAACAAGTTATTTTCTTCACCAAAGGTACCCAATGATTACGCCAACTGTTTGCTTTTCCCATCAAAATTTTGCCAAAAGGTTGTTTCTCTCATGTAGGTTCCTAATGACCTGCCAACAGGATATGTTTCTCACCAAATATGTGCCAACAGGCTATTTTCTTGTTGAAGGTGCCCATCGACCATGCCAACATGCTTTTTTTCTCATTGAAGTTGTTAAAAAAAGCTATTTTCTTATTGAAGGTGCCCAATGATTGTGCCAACTAGCTTTTTTCTTGTGAATATGTCTAGTAGCCATCCTAATGGGCTGTTTTTCCTACTAAATGTGTGTCAAAGGACTATTTTATCACTAAAGGTACCCAGTGACCATGCCAATTGGCTGTTTCTTCCATCGAAAGTGTGCCAATGTGCTATTTTCTCACTAAAGGTGCCTAAGGTGTGCCAACCAACTTTTTCTACACTAAAGGTGCTCAACAACCATTCCAATGAGCTATTTTTTCCATTGAAGGTGTTCTAATAGGCTATTTTTCACTGAAGGTGCCTAAGGACTATGCCAATAAGCTCTTTTCTCGATCATAAGTGCCCAGATATCGTGCTAATAGGTTGTTTTTTGCACTAAATGAGTGCCCAATGACTATGCCAACTGGTTGTTTTTCCTATCGATCATGTTCCCATAGGCTATTTTCTCATCAAAGGTGCCTAACAATTATGCCTGCAACTATTTCGTCCACCAAAGGCACTAAACGACCTTGCCAATAGGCTATCTTCTCCACCGCAGTTGCCTATTGACCATTCCAATATGCTATTTTCCTTATCGAAGGTGTTTAGCAACTGTGCCATTGGGTTGATTAGTCCACCTAAGATGCCTAGCTATTATGCCAATAGACTATTTTCACACCAAATATATTAAAAAAAGCTGTTTTCTCATCGAATCTACACAGCAACCATGTCATTAGGCTATTTCTAAAAGCATACATACATTAACAAACTATTATCTCACTGAAAGTGTTACAATGACTATGCTAATAGGCTGTTTTTCCTAATAAAGGTGTGCCAACAAGTTGTTTTATCACCAAAGTTGACTATGTTGTGCCAACAAACTATTTTCTTCACTGAAGAAGCCCAATGACCATACGAACGGGCTATTTTTCCTGCCAAGCTTGTACCAACAAGTTGTTTTCTCCATCGTAAGTACTCAACGACTATGCCAATGGGGTGTTTTCTCATTGAAGGTGCGTAGAAATCATGTCAATGGGTTGTTTTCTCACTAATGGTTCCTAGCAACTATGTTAGTGGGTTGTTTTCTCCCCAAAGGTGTGCCAATGAGCTATTTACTCACCAAAGGTGCCCATCAACCATGCCAATGGGATATTTCCTCTAACAAAGTTGCCTAACTACCATGCCAATGTGTTATTTTCTCCATAGTAGGTGCCTAATGATCATGCCAATGGGCTATTTTTCCTATCAAACCTATGCCAACAAACTATTTTTACATTGAATAGGATGTTTTCACCATTGAAGGTGCCTAGAAATTGTGCCAACTGGTTGTCTTTCCCACCGAACTTATGCCAAGTAGCCATCCTAATGGGCTGTTTTTCCTACTAAATGTGTGTCAAAGAACTATTTTATCACTGAAGGTACCCAGTGACCATGCCAACTAGCTGTTTCTTCCATCGAAGGTGTGCCAATGTGCTGTTTTCTCACTGAAGGTGCCTAAGGTGTGGCAACAAACTTTTTCTACACTAAAGGTGTTCAACGACCATTCCAACGAGCTATTTGTTCCACTGAACGTGTCCTAATAGGCTATTTTTCACTGAAGGTGCCCAATGACTATGTCAACAAGCTATTTTCTCCATCATAGGTGCCTAGCTATCGTGCTAATAGGTTGGTTTTTACACTAAATGAGTGCCAACAAATTGTTTTCTCATAAAAGATGCCCAGAGATCATGCTAATATGTTGTTTTTCTCATCGAAGGTGTCCATCGACCACGCTAAGGGGATATTTTCTCCACCAAAGGAGCAAACTGATCATGCCAATGGGTTCATTTTCCAATCAAACATATGCCAACAGAATATTTTCTCATGAAGGTTGGCAATGACTATGCCAATGGGCAATTTTTCCTATAAAAAGGTGCACCAATATGTTGTTTTCTCACCGTAGGTGCCTAATGATTGTGTCAACGGGCTATTTTCTCATGAAACGTGCCTAATGACTATGCCAACAGACTTTTTCTCCACTAAGGGTGCCCAGTGACCATACTAACAGGCTAATTTTACCTGTGCCAATGGGCTAGTTTGTCATTGAAGGTGCCCAATGACCATATTAACAAGCTCGTTTTCCATGGAACGTTCGCCAACAGGTTGTTTTCTCACTTAAGGTTCCTAGTTACCGTGCCAACAATCTAGTTTTCCCACCAAAGGTGCAGAAGTGAACTATTTTCTCACCAAAAGTGTGCTAATAGAATATTTCTCACCAAAGGTGCCCAGCGAATGCGTCAACGTGTTGTTTTCCCACTAAATGTGTGCCAATAGGCTATTTTTCACATCAAAGGCTGAGTGACAACACCAATGGATTATTTTCTCATTGAAGGTGCCAAGTGACCATTCCAACAAGCTATTTTTGCCACTAAATGTGCCCAATGACTATGCCAACTGGTTGTTTTTCCCATCGATCATGTTCCCATAGGCTGTTTTCTCATCACAGGTTCCTAATTATTATGCCAGCAACTGTTTTCTCCACTAAAGGCACCAAACGACCTTGCCAATAGACTATCTTCTCCACTAGAGTTGCCCATTGATCATTCCAATGTGCTATTTTCCTTACCAAAGGTGTTTAGCAACTGTGCCATTGGGTTGATTTGTCTACCTAAAATGCCCAGCGATTGTACCAATTGACTATTTTCCCACCAAATATATTACAAAAAACTGTTTTCTCATCAAATCTACGCAGCAACCATGTCATTGGTCTATTTCTAAAACCAAACATATATCAACAAACTAAAAATGTTACAACGACTATGCTAATAGGCTGTTTTTCCTAATAAAGGTGTGTCCAACAATTTATTTATCACCAAAGTTGACCAAGGCGTACCAACAAACTATTTTCTTCATTGAAGGAGCCTAATAACCATACGAATGGGCTATTTTTCCCACCGAGCTTATACCGACAAGTTGTTTTCTCCGTCGTAAGTACTCAGCGACTATGCCAATGGGTTGGTTTCTCATTGAAGGTACCTAGCAATCATGTCAATGGGCTATTTTCTCACTGATGGTTCCTAGCGACTATGTTAGTGGGTTGTTTTCTCCCCAAAGGTGTGCCAATGAGCTATTTAGTCACCGAAGTTGCCCATCAACCATGCCAATGGGATATTTCCTCTAATGAAGGTGCCTAACTACTATACCAATGTATTGTTTTCTCCATAGTAGGTGACCAATTATCATGCAAATGGGTTATTTTTCCTATCAAACCTATGCCAACAAACTATTTTCACATTGAACGGGATGTTTTCACTATTGAAGGTTCCCAGAAACTATGCCAATTGGTTGTCTTTCCCACCGAACTTGTGCCAATAGGCTTTTTTCTCAGCAAAATTGCACAGCTACTTCATCTACAAGCTATTTTTCCCACTAAAAGATTATGACCGAGCTATTTTCTCACCAAGGTTTCCCATTGACCATGCCAACGAGTTGTTTTTCCCACTGAATGTGCACCAACAGGCTGCTTTCTCCATCTAAGGTGCCCAACATCCTTATTGATGGGTTGTTTTTCCACCAAAGCTGTGCCAACAAGCTATTTTACCACTGTAGGTGCCCATCGACCATACAAATAAGTTGTTTTTCCCACTGAACGCTCACCAACGGATTGTTTTCTCCATCTATGATGCCCAATAACCTTATTGATGGGTGGTTTTTCCCACCAAAGGTGTGCCAACGAGCTATTTTATTACCGAAGTTGCGTCAACATGATATTTTTCCCACTGAAGGCATCCATTAATTGTGCCGATGTGTCATTTTTCCCATCGAAGGTGTGCCAAAGGTTGTTCTTTTGGCCAAATGCCTAGTGACCATGCCAAGAGGTTGCTTTCCTACTGAAGGTGTACCAATAGGCTATTTTCTCTCTTAAGGTTCTCGACAACCATGGCAATAAGTTGTTTTCACCTACATAGGTTCTTGGTGATAGTGCCAATGAATTGTTTCTCCCACCGAGCATGTGCGAATGCACTGTTTTCTCATTAAAGGAGCTTGGCGACCATGCCAACTGGCTTCTTTTCCCACTGAACAGGCGTTAATAGATTTTTTTCTTCCTAAAAGTTCCTAGCGACTGTGTCAACAACCTATTTTTCCCACCGAACAAGCTCCAACGAACTGTTATCTTACTGAAGGTGGTCAAACACTATGCCAATGGGCTATTTTTCCACCAAACATATGCCAACAGACTGTTTTCTCACCAAAGGTGCCTGATGACTATGTCGAAAGTGCCCATTGATCATTCCAACGAGATCTTTTCCCCACTAAACGTGTACTAATAGGATGCTTTTCCCATTGAACGTGTGTCAACGAGATTTTTTCTTATCAAACATATGGCAACAGGCTATGTTCTCACTGAAGGTTCCCAGCGACCATGCCAACGAGCCGTTTTTGTCATCTAAAGAGTGCCAATGGGCTTTTTTATCACTGTAGGTGCCCAAAGTGTGCCAAAGGTCTATTTTCTTCACAGAAGTTGCCCAAAGTGTGACAAAGGTCTATTTTCTTCACCATAGGTGCCCAACATCCATGTAAATAGGCTATTTTTTGATCGAATATGTGACAACAAGTTGTTTTCTTCATCATAGGTGCCTAATGGCCATACCAAAAAGTTGTTTTCCCATTGAAGATGCCCAGCAACCATTCGAACTAGCTTTTTTCATATTGAACATGTGTTAACAGATTGTTTTCTGAGCGAAGACGTCTGGTGACAGCACTAACGAGCTCTTTTTCCAATTGAAGGTGCGTTAATGAGTTGTTTTCTCACCGAAGGTGCCCAAGGTATGCCAATGGCCCATTTTCTTCACCGAAGATGCCTAGCGACTACTTCAATAGGGTGTTTTTCCTGAAACCATATATCAACGGGCTATTTTCTCTGCCATAGTTGCCCAACAATAGTGACAACAGATGGTTTCTCATTAGAGATGCACAATAACCATGCCAACATACGTTTCCCATTATATGTGCCCAGTGACAGTGCCAATGGACTATTTTCACATCGAAGGTGCCCAGCTACTATGCTAATAGGTTGTTTTTCTACCCAAAGGGGTGCGAGCGGTGATTTTTCTTAGCCATGGTGCTTAACGGCCATACCATTGTGCTATTTTATACACCAAAGTCTCCTAACAACTATGTTAAAAGATTATTTTTCCCATCAAACATATGTCAATGGATTGGTTTTTGATGGCGTGTCAAACAAGCAAAAATAATTTCCTACTCTAGAACACTTAAACAAGTAAAGTGGTGAATAGGGTCGAACCACAGAGACCAATGTAGCAATTGTTTATTTATGTGAAAACAATAAAAATAAAAAAAATTGATTTGGGGATGATTAATTTTAGAACACGAAATCACACAGAAGGAAATTAAAAATAAAGATTGAAAACAATATAAAGAAAAGCCTAACCAAGGTACTCCTCCGTTTGATACTGTAATTCGATGATAGACTCAAAAATATAAATTTCGCTCATTCTTATGGACAAAGTTATAACAAACAGTGAACAACACATATCAACCAATCCATTCGTAATTATTCGATAACCCCAAGTAAAACTTCGCAGATTATTACCTTAACAAATTAGACTATTCCCGAGTAAAGCTCCACAGAATATAATCTATGGCAGCCGTAGGCTCTAATGGACCCTTGTCTTAGTTAACAGAATCGGAAAAGCTGCAATCTATTTAGACTAAATTATTTAATCTCATTAATTTCTTAATTGAAATTAATTCGCTACTTCGATAAACAGAAATCACGGATTAACTAATCTATTCAGCAATTTATCACCAAGTCAATCAATTAATAGGCCTAATTAATCAACAAACTCGACAATAATAAATCACTTAAAGCACAGAGATTAAACAAAGATAAGAAATAAACGAAATCAATTTAAATCAAAGGAGTCTCATGAACTACATATATCAAACGTAAGGTACCTTGTCTAGATCAAAAGATTAGCCACATATAGCAATATTAAAAGATAAAGTTGTTGTTGAATTGTTGTCTTCTTTCCATCCACAAAAGCTACTGCTACTGTTGTATTATAATCTTAGAGTTGATTGTGAAAGAACCGTGAATTCTCCTAAAGTGTTGCTACTTTTGTTACCTTCCTTCCAGTTGATCGTCCCCTAAAGTGTTGCTACCATCCTTTAGAGTTAGTCCCCCAATAATTGATTGTCCAACATTCTAATCTCCAAAGTTGCTGCTGTCGTCCACTTTTTCATCTGAATGTAAAATACGTTCCTTTCTCAAAGTGATGCTGCCAGCCTTTTTCTAAAGTGATTGTAAAATAACGTTTTTCTCTCCAAATTGCTGCCTCTGTTTTCTAAAAGCCTTCCCAACCTAATTGTAAACCACGTTGCTCTCCCAAGTCGATTGTTAAAAAACTTTCTTCTCTCTCAAAAGTGCTCCAGTCAAAATCGTCCTCCCAAGAATTGTAAAACACGTTCTTTTTCTTTCCTTTTTAAGTACTGCCGCCGTCTCCCTTTTTGTCAGTCCAAGTCAGTCCCATTTCTCTAGGTTTTCTTTCTTTCATTAAATGAAGTGGGCCTCCATTATAGTCTAGGTCTATCTCTTTTCAATAAATAAAGTGGGCCCCAATTAAGTATCAAAATAAGGCTCCAATGAGCTACAAAATAACTTAACTGAGTCTAGAAAAAGGGTTGTGTCATTCAGGCCCAAATCCCAAGATGATTAATCCAAAATTCGTTGGTAGCAATCTACCAGTGTCATGTTGCCTTCAATATGACCATGTTGAAATTCTTTCCAGTTCCAGATTAGCCAGATTCACTCCAAGTCGCATCACTTTGGTATTTCATCACCTAGAACATACAAAGATATGAATTACCATAGAAACACAAGCAAAACATCACATAATCCTATAAAAAAATCATAAAACACACATAATTAACATGAACAAAATGCAAGTTATCAAAACTCCCCACACTTGAACAATACTTTCCCTCAAGTATTCAATCAACTCAAATTATCAAGACACTTCAACATCTTATCACAATTCGTTCAACTGCACTCATCACTTCTCAAGTTAATGTCTACAATCTAGAGTTAAACAAACAAACTTGTGAAGGTCAATCTCCTAATTAATTAGGAATGTTAACTGCTTCAGAGATGCCTAAGTAAAAAGTAATAGCATCCACACCCTCGCAATGTTTCTCTCATTCTCTCATGTGAAATTTAGGGAATGGTGTTTCCCTAAAAAATCTAGCACAAATTTGTTCTTTCCATAGGACTGACATGAGTTCCAATGTCTACCACTAGCTCGAGTTTAAAACCCACACTAGTCAGCTAGGTCTTTTAATGGGTTGTAATGGGGCTAGTTGGTTACCAAGGAAATTGAGTTGAGAAGAGCAAAGAAATGTACCAAGTAGACATATGCCAATAACTTCAGTTTTGAGTCAACACAAATAAAAAGATTAAAACATTAAGCTCATTCAAGTATGCCATATCGCAAATCCATCATTCACTTAATTTCAACTATAATAATGAAGTTGAAGCAAAACTACCTCTCATGCATTTACTCACATAAGAATTCCTTTTTTTAATTTTTATTGTTTTCGCTTTCTTTTTCTTTTTCTTCTTTTTGACATTTTTCTCTTTTTTTCTTTTTGATTTTTTTCTCTTTTTTCTTTTTTCTTTCAATTTTTCAAAACTAGCACTAGCTAATGCATTTCAACCAGCTATGATTTTCTCTCATTTTTATAAACAACGCACAATTAAGCGAAAAATTTAAACATAATCCAAAGTGACTAAACATTGGTATACATGATATATACTTACATATGCTACTTGGTAATTCTTCTTAATTAGGTGCAAAAGTCAAGGCTTGAAAGAAGAGGTCACAGGTTAAAATGGGTATGTTAAAACAAAGAAAAGGTCTAGGCTCAAGGGGGTTGAACTAGGATATAAAATTTTTTTGGTTGGATTTAGAAAGAAAATGGATAGCAAAGGGGCTACAGAAACAATGCCTTAGCTTCATTCCAGTGTATTAAATGTGGTTTTGAACAGAACTTATGTCAGTTTCTAGCAGGGGACAAATGTGTGGGCTCTTTGAAAGAAAATTAGAGTACGTGTAAAGTTGTACTCTCTTTCCTATGTCTCAAAAATCTCACAGTGTGTTTAGTGTGGATGTATGCCTATTAATCTCTAAAGGGTGTAAGCAACTGAAGTAGTCTTTTTAATTCTAGTACACACACTAACTCAAGTCATGACAAGACAAAATCAAGAAAAGATCAATTAGGCCAAAGTATCTAATAATTCAAGTTTCCTGAACAAAGAAGGCAAGATTTTCCTTAAAAACAGGATTTCCAAAACATTTTACATGATGCATGTATGCACAAATTAACACAAAATAGTGATAAACATGACATTAAAAACAAAAATTGTAAAATAGCAGAATCTAGTAAAACAATTAAACAATAAACATAAAATGCAAATAAAACAAGCAAAACTAAACAATTGAAACTTCCCCTCCCCATACTTTAGACTAAACATTGTCCTCAATGTTAGCAAATGAAAGACAAGAACAGTAAAAATTTGAAGAGTGAGAGAAAGCTTCTCTAAGAGACGCGTTAAGGTGATGGTGGAGCTTCTAGGTGGTGCGGACTTTTGTAGGTTGTAAATCTGGATAGACTGAAATACCCTCCCCACATTTGGTTTAAAATAATGGTCAAAATTACAACCATGCCACCTTGCTTGATTGCTACTGGTTGACTTATCTCTAAAATTTTCTATATGTGTTAGCAGATTATTTAATTGACCAGCTTCCCTTTTTTTTTAGACAATGATTAAACTATACCGTCCTACAAAACAATAAAAAGCTTATGACCAAGTGATATCCAATAATGACAAAATATTGGGACGAATTCCAAAAAGAAAATATCGAAAAACATGAAATCGAACAGAATCATGGACAACTAAAAATTAAATTGCGAAAAATAAAATGAAAGCAAACTTTGAGTTGCCTCCTAAGAAGCATATTTGTTTAACATCATTATCCCAACACGGACTCCATTCAGTTATACGAAGGTTCATTCAAAGTATTAACTTCGATGGACTGGGGCTGAAATCCTTCGTAAAATAACTTCAAACGATGGCCATTCACCTTGAAAATCTTTTTTGTTTCCATACTTTGAATATCCACAGCACCGTACGGATAAATCTTTGTTACCACAAAAGGCCCAATCTACTTGGATCGCAATTTTCCTACAAAAAGTTTCAAAGTCAAATTAAATAAAAGTACCTTTTGTCCAACTTTAAACTTCTTCTCGGCAAGCTGCTTGTCTTGGAAAGCTTTAGTTTTGGACTTGTATGTAACAGTGTTGTTGAAAGCATGTTTCCGTAATTCTTCCAATTCCTGAATCTACAACTTCCTTTGTTGCACAGCAGTATCAAAATTCATGTTGCATTTCTTCATAGGCCAAAATGCTCAATGCTCAACTTCCACTGGTAGATGACAAGCCTTGCCATAAACAAGTCTGTAAGGAGACATATTTAATGGCATTTTGAAGGTAGCACGGTAGGCCCAAAGAGGATCGTCTAAGCGTCAGCTCTAGTCTTTCCTGCTGAAATTCACAGTTTTCTCCAAAATGCTCTTTACCTCTCGATTAGATAATTCTACTAATCTGTTGGTTTAAGGATGGTAGGCTGTGGAGGTCCTGTGCATAACTCCATATTTATTTAGCAATGCAACAAAAACTCTGTTGCAGAAATGAGTCCCGCGATCACTAATGATCACTTTCGGAGTGCCGAACCTGACAAAGATATTAACCTTCACAAAATTGACAACAACCGTAGAATCATTAGTCCGAGTAGCTGTTGCCTCTACCCATTTCAAAACATAATCGATAGCTAACAAAATGTATTGAAAACCAAATGATGATGGAAAAGGGCCCATGAAATCAATCCCCTACACATCAAATATTTCACAAACGATAACTGAGGTCTAAGGCATTTCATTTCTTCGTCCTATGTTGCCAGTTAATTGGCACCTATCACATGCTTTACAAAATGCATAAGAATCTCGAAAAATGTCAGGCCAGTAAAGACTAGATTCAAGCACTGTGCCAATGAGCTGCTTTTCCCACCGAATCTTCTCCAACGACTTGTTTTCTTACTGAAGGTGACCAACGACCATACCAATGGGCTGTTTTTCCACCAAATGTGTGCCAACGAACTATTTTACTCCCAATGTCTATCGACTTGAAAGTGTGCCGAAAGGATTTTTTCCCACCGAAAATGTGTCAATAGAGTGTTATCTCACTGAAGGTGACTACGACATGCCAATGGTCCGTCTTCTTCACTAAAGGTGCCTAATGATTGGGACAACAGGTTGTTTTTCTGATAAAACATGTGCCAACGGGTTATATTCTCTAGCACAGTTTCCTAGTGAATATTCCAACTGACCGTTTTCTTATTGAAGATGCTAAGCGACCATGTAAATGAGCTATTTTCTCCATCACATTTACCCAATGACTATGCCAATAGGCTATTTTGCCATCCAATGTGTGCCAACAGACTTTTTTTCATCGAAGGTGCCCAAAATCCTTACTAATGGTGTGCTTTTGAACTTAAGGGGTGCCAAAGGTGTGTTTTCTCAGCGATGGTGCCCATCAACTGTGATAACAGGCTAGTTTCTCTACCAAAGTTGCCTAGAAATTGTGGCAAATGGTTATTTTCCCATCAAACATGTGTTAAAGGATTGTTTTCCACAAACTGTTTTCTTACATAAGGTGCCCAATGGGCTATTTTCTTCACCAAAGGTGAATAATGACCATGCCAATGGGTTATTTTTTGCTTCAAAGGTGTGCCAATGAGCTGATTTTTACGTCATCGACGGGTTATTTTTCCCACCAAACATGTGTTAATGGAATGTTTTCTCACTAAAAATGCCCATTGATCTTGCCAATAGATTGTTTTTCCTAACGAAAGTGTGCCGACGGGCTTTTTTCTTAGTGACACTACCTAACATCTACATAAACAAATTGTTTTCACCACCAAAGGTGCCTAGCTACTATGTCAATAGGTTGTTTTCCCACCAAACGTGTGCCAAGTGACTCTTTCTTCAAAAAAGGTACCTAGCGACCTCATCTACGAATTGTTTTGTCAACCAAAAGACTGTCAATGGCTTATTTTCCCACCCAAGGTACCTAATATCAATACCAACAGGCCATTTCTCCCCCTGAATGTGCACAACAGGCTTTTTCTCCCTCTGAAATCATGCCAACTAGTTATTTTCTCGCTAAAGATGTGCTAACAGACTATTTTCCTATCAAGGTGGCCAATGAATGTGCCAAGGTGCTATTTTTCTCACTGAAATTGCTCTGTTTGGTTAGCGAAGTTGCATAATAGGCTATTTTCCTTCCAATAAATATCCAATATGCTGCTTTTCCCATAGAATGTGTGCGAACGAGCAATTTTTTTAGTAAAGATGCCTGCTGACCATGCTAACAAACTATTTCCCCCTTGTGTGTCACAATAGGTTGTTTTCTTATAGAAGGCGAACAAATGGGCTTTTTATCCCAACGAAGGTGGGCCATCGAGCTTTATTCTCACCAAAGGAGTGAACAAGCTATTTTTGCACGAAAGATGCCCAATGACAATCCAACATGCTATTTTTTCTATTAAATATATGTCAACAGGCTTTTTTTTTAACTGAAGACTCTGAATGAGAATACCAATGTATAGTTTTCCTGATGAAGGTGTGCCAGCAACTTGTTTTATCATAGAAGGTGCCCAACGACCATTCCAATGGTCTATGTTTCCCTCCTAAGGTGTGCCAATAGGATGTTTTCTTAGTGAAGGTGCCTGACGACCATATCAATGACTGTTTTCTCTACCAAAGATGGCAAGTAGCCATGTCAATGTGTTGTTTTTCCCACTGAATCTGTGCCAACGAGCTTTGTTCTCACCAAAAGTACGTAACAACCATCCCAAAGGGTTGTTTTCTTCATAAAGGTGCCTAACGACTGTACCATAGGTCGTTTTCCTATAAAATATATGCCAATGAGCTTTTTTCTCACTAAAGGTGTATAGTGATTGTGCCAATGAGTTGTTTTCCCTCTAAAGGTGTGCCAACTAGTTGTTTTCTCATCAAAGGTATGCCAGCATGATATTTTCCCATCAAAGTGCCTAATGGCTAAGACAACATATTGTTTTCCCCACTGTATGTGCGCTAACCGGTTGTTTTTCTCACTAAAGGTCCCCAGTGACTATACTAATGGTGGTGTTTCTATTAAAGATGTTATAATGGGTTGTTTTCTCACCAAAGATGCATAACAACCCCATCTACAGTCTCTTTCCAACAGAAGTGTGCCAACAAGCTATTTTCCCAAAAAAGGTTACCAAGTAACGGACCAAAGTGTTAAGTCAGAATTTTGACTTCACGTATAAAGTGATTTTGATGACAAACAAAGATAAGACAGAATGAAAAGCAGA
>JAOSBO010022162.1:0-12101 GCA_027563915.1 Erythroxylum rotundifolium
TGCTACTAAAATGAATGAATGAATATGCAAAATGAATGCAAATATGACCTAAATACCTATATGAATTGGACTAAACAGTAGCTCAAGGCTATAATCAACAAGAAGGAATAGACTATAATGAAACATATGCTCCTGTAACTAGATTAAAAGCTATTAAGATCTTACTTGCATATGCTGTTTTTTATGATATAAAACTGTTTCAAATGTGAAAAGTGCTTTTTTGAATCTTTTTATAGATGAAGAAGTTTATGTAAAATAGTTTGCATTCACAGACATTGTCTACGTTACCCAAGACATCTGCATGAAACACAGACTACATTTTCTGTCATTTTTGTGTTGGATTTCTCTTTATGCACTTTCGTTTTCTTCTTCAGCCTCTATTGATTTTTCTTCATTTTTCCAATAAGCACTTTTAATTCTCCTTCTTTTTATTTTGTTTTTTTCTTGTCTTTTAATTTTCTTTTTATTGCTCCATAAAGACAAGTGAAAATTAATCTTTAAAAAATGGCTCAAATGTAGTGCTTTTAACTCACTTTAATTTCTTTGCTTCCAAATTGTACCTGAAATCATATATGAATTAAAGTGAGTATCTTAAGTATTTCCATATCATTGATCACTAAGTGTAAATGATTAAATGTATCAATAATTAAACATATATTAACTACTATGAATTCTGATTTAATTGTTAAAAGCACTGTGCTATTTTGCTTCTTGCTAGACCAAGATACTAGACCTCCTCCAAGAAATTGACAATGACTACTTGTTCTTTTTCGATCGACTTTATCACCTACATAATCTGCATAAAAATAGCCCACTATGTTAAATGAATTAGTTTTTGGATAATCAAAGAGGAGAAGAAAAGAGGAGTGGAACTGAGACTAATTCCTACGGACGTGGGAATTATAATCCGAGGCTTAATGTGGGGCTTCATTAAACTTAGATTTTTTGACTATTTAAGATCGTTAAGCCTCCATCTTCAGGGGAGATGACACCCATATATAGAAACACCATCCTTGAGTGAAGAACACATTTTTAGAGCTTTAAGGAAGTATTGAAGATAAAGATCATCATTAAGATTGGGCAAAATAGCACATCTAACACCAAAATTCTGAACTTTGGCAAAGAAGAGAAGAAGTCTTATATTCAATTTTCTGTCACTTTGATTTCTTCTACTCTTTATAAAGATGGTTTATTTGAATGTTGATGATGATATGGAGACCATGCTAGGCTGATTTCATTGCTGGGATTGCTTTTGAACTATTTTGTAGAACTCGTATTTTGTTAAATTGAATGAGGTGTTCTTTAATGATTGTTGTTTTTAATTGTTATCTTACAACAAATCGTGAGAGTGAGTGATATGAAATATAGGTAGGATTGTACAACGAGAGTTGGTGACCTATAGACATACAATTTTCATGTTAATTGAAAAGTTAGAAGAGAGGTCTTGGCTAGTCAATTGATCACCCGTAAGATAGTTTAATAACTAGTCTTGTGTGTCCAGGCCTTTTGCATTGATAGCATATGATTTGATTGTTTTGTGTATTACTATTGTTGTTACTGCCTTTTGATAGGAACTTGTTGTTTCCAACTTTCTTGTTTCCTTCTCTTTTCTTCATCAGTTTTTTTTAATAAAAACGGGCATATTTTCTGAATATAAAGCTCAATTCATCATCTCCATCTATTTGCAACTCAGTGTCATTTTATCACCGTTTGATTCGTCAATTGCTTTTAGTTCCACTCTTTCTATGTAGGATAATCCTTCATCTCGCCTAAGCTCGGATTCATAGATCATCAGATTTCCTTGTAGCCGGTGGAGTGAAATAGTGTCTAAATCCTTTACCGTTTCTAGAGCTGTCACCTTAAGTCTCCATTCCTTTGGTAATGACCTTAGAATCTTCATTATGAGCTTGTCATTGGGATATATCTTTCCTAAGTTCTTTAAGGTCGTGATGATGTTGATAACACATTCAAAGAACTCATCTATAGACTCTCCCTTTTTGATGCCAATAGTTTCGTATTGATGCACTAAAAGACTTATTATATGTTTCTTTACCTTATTCATCCCTTAAAAGGTAAGTTGAAGTTTTTCGTACATTTCTTTTGTTGTAGAGCAATAAGATATCTTTTCATATTCTCCTAGAGACAACGCACATATCAAGTGATAATTTTCCTTAGCATTTAGTTATGCATTTCTCCTGTCAGCATTAGTCCATACTTATAAGTTATCAGAAGTGGGAATTATAACTCCAACTCTAATTTCTTGCCATACTTCAATATCTACATATTGGAGATATATGATCATTCTCTCTTTCTAGAATTAGTAGTTGTTTCTATTGAATTAAGGAGGCTTTGAGATGGATTGTCCTTCAAAACTTCTTATGTTGTTTGTCGTAATATATCACATGTTGTAAAATACAAAAATGTGAAATCTTGCTTTGGTACCAAATGATAGAGTAAACACATATAAGAGGGGTGAATTGTGTATGACTTACAAAAATTTTGACAAGTTACTTTCAATTTATATAAAGGCATAGGCCTGTTAAAAATTAAAACAATAAGAGTCTGTCAGGCGATAGTAGCTTATAAAATGACAAGAGCCTAATAAAGTATAAGTCCTGGTGAAACAATAGAAAGAAGGCACCCGTTAAATTGAAAGGAATCATCAGGAAGTCAAAAATAGAAGGAACTTATTATAAAAGTGAAGGAGCCTCTTGTTGAAACGAACACACATATAATATAATGTGGAAATATAAAAATAAGGAAATAGAGAGAGAGAGAGAGAAAAAGGACACAGTCGATTTATACTAGTTCGACTTAAAATCCAAGCCTACGTCCAATCCCCAAGTATCCAACTTGACGAGCCTCTCAAAGCTCACGAGTACATTTTTTTCAAGGTTCTCCAACCTTCCACACTTAAAGTGTATAATAAGCTTCTAAAAGCTCACAACAATTTCTCTCTTGATAGAGTGATTTCACTTTATAAGGAATAATAAGGATTCTATGACTCTCAAGAATATATATGCTACTTAAATGTTTCGAAAGTCTAAATATATTCGTTACTTCACAAGTGTTGTTGCTCTTCCTTAAATAGTCAATTTCTTTAACTAGTTGTTGCTTCAATTACATCTTTAGTCAATTAGATGGATTAGTCAACTAGATGGATTTAAATCTGAATAACTTTGTTATCATCTTTGCCAAAAATCTTCAGCAATCATGGGGCTAATATATGACCTTCATAATTTGTAGGATACTTTCAGATAAACCATTTCTAACAAGGTAAGTTTATAATAAAGGTTCCTGCAAGAATGAAAGCGTATTTATTATGCTTTTATTTCCATTTGAGAATAAGACCATTAATTATACAAGGAATTAAATCCAATTTGAAATTTGAAATATTATACAGTTATAATCAAAATTGTTAGTCATAATCCTTTAGCCAACATAGTAGATCTTTAAAATCTTTTTAAATTTCCAAAAATACCAAAAATCACATTTTTCAGATAAGATTAATTATGCCTAGGAATCAATTATGCCTCATTTTGTAAATTTTATTATCTAATTTGATAATATTACATAGGCTTTGGCATGACTGCATCTTTGACTATAAATCCTCTTATTTCTCTACATTAATAGATGATTTTGAGAAATAATTGTATCCTAGGCCATATGTTCTTTCAAAAAAAATTTTATCATACCAATATGATAGTCTCTTCAGCTCATGCTTTTATCTTTGTTTTTCAGAAAAGATATGCCTTAAATCACATCCATATATGAAGTCATATTCATCCCAAAGACTTTTAAAAAACATTTGTTTCCATCCTAAAACTCTAAAATTGCATGTCTATAGATATGAGTCATATACAACAATATCCACTTTAGTGAACATACTCTTCGCAAGCTGAATTGTATCTACATCTAGTATTTTGAGACATTAATCAAGTCTAAGTAATACTTAAACTTTTTTATGGTGATCAACTTTATCAATATGTCAACTTCATTCTTCAAAGTATGAACCTTATCTAATAAGATATATCTAGATGCAATCTACTCCTTGATTTTATGAAACCTCATATCCATGTGCTGAGGCCTTGCATGATACATTTAATTTTTTACCAAATAAATGAAACTTAAATTATGATATTATATTTGAACTCCACCTTAGTTGATGCCTATCTTTTTTAGTAGCTCGTAAGCCATAATGCCTCTTTAAAAGTCTTAGTCGCTACCATATTCTCTGCTTCTATTGAGACTAATGTAACCGTTGACGATAATGTTGATTTCCAACAAAGAGGCTCTCTTATAAGAGTAAAAATAGGTCTTATAATAGACTTGCTATTATCTAAACCTCCTATTTAGTTCATTGATTGTTAACCACATTCCCATAGTTCAATGTACCCTTTAAGTACCTGAATATCTACTTGGCTGCTGCCCAATGTCATCTTCCAGGTTTCAATATATACTTCCAAACTCACTAATTATATGATCCAAATTAGCCTCCCACGAACTATTGCATACATTAAACATTTAACAATGCTAGCACTTAAAATCTTAAACGTATCATCAATTTCAACATCTATTTTTGGACACTATTCTAAGGAAAAATTAAAATAATTTGCCAATGAAGTACTAATAGGTTTAGCTTTTCTTATTCTAAATATGTATAATACGTTCTCAATATAGTTGGATCATGGCAACACCCAAACCATTATTATCAAATTCCTTTACAAATCTTTATTCCTAATTTTTTCATGGCAACACCTAAACCATTATTATCAAATTCCTTTCGAAAAATTTCTTTAATTCATTCACATCACGCATACTTGTTGTAACAATCAACATATCATTTGCATATAGTAGAAGAAATATAAATGATCTATCATCAAGGCTTTTAATGTGTACACAACAATAATACTTCAATATATAAAGTAACCTTTTCAATTTACACATAAAGTATCCTTTTCAGGTTGATTAAACCCCTCAGACTACTTTATGTAATTTTTTTTCTCCAAGTCATCATGAAGGAAAGCTTTCTTGACATGCATCGTCTCCAATTGTACTTCCAAACTTACTATTAATACCTTCTAAAGGAAGTATGAAAAATAACTAGGAAAAATATTTCATCATAATTAATCCATTTCCATTATTTGTATCCTTTAGTTGTTAATCGAGTATTGAAATCTTTTCCTTCTTTTCTGTCAATGATAACTTCCTCTTGTATATCCACTTACACTATATAGGCTTATTCTCTTTAGGAAATTGCATCAACTCCCATATTTGATTGTTATTCAAACACGTAACTTTCTTTATCATTGCTCCCATCCTTATATCCTTCCCTTAGTTGTTTAGTCTCTTATAAGTTAGTTAGGTCTACATTACTTATGATAGGTATAAAGGATATCAAACCTTCCTACTGATATATATTTGGTGGATTAATGGTATGTCTTACTCTATTTATACCTATATTGTATTAATGTTCTTCTCTAGACATTAATGTATCTTCATAATCAAAATTTCTAGCTCCTTTCAAGTTTACTCCAAGCTATCCTAGTTTCACTTGATCCTCCTTTGTACTATCCTCTATAGATCCCAACACATCTTTTTAATATGTTTGATTTAATATATGATGTTCATCAATCATCACTTTCCTGCTAATCACTATCTTCTTTGATGATGAGTCTCAATGCTTGTATCCCTTTATACCTGTAGTATAGCTAATGAAGATAGATTTATTCTACTTTAAGTTAAAATTTATCCTCTTACTGTTGGAAACATGCTTATAAGTAGGATAACCAAAGTTTTTTACAACCAAAGTTTTTCAATATAAAAAAACCTATCTTACTTCCTATACACACTTCCTCTTCCATTTTCTTATTTAGTGATACATATGGTGATCTATTGATGATGTAATATACTATACTCACAACTTCTTCTAAGAAAATTTTCTCTACATTTAGTCTCAAATACCTAACCTTTTTAGCTATGGATCTATTCATCCTCTTCGAAACACTCATTCTATTATGATATTTTCTAAGCAGCATAATGTCTACAAATCTTAGGCTTCTTATAAAATTTTTAAAATTACAAGTTTATATACTTAATACCATTTTTTGATATTAAGTACTTTTTTTTGTCTATTTCTCCACCTGAGTATTCTATAGCTTAAACTTTGTAAATAACTTATATTTTTACTTCATGAAGCATACCCAAAATTTTCTCAAAAAATCATCGATAAATAATACTGAGATAACCTAAATGACAAGTCTCTAGTAGAACCTCAAACATTAGTATGCATATAATCTACAACACTTTTGATTTGTGCTCGTTCATCTTAAATGTCATCTTAGATTGTTTACCAAGTATGTAAAATTGGTAAAAATATAATTTATGATGTTTGATACCCTTCGGTAGGCTCCTTTTATTAAGTTATATCATCTTTCACTTATTGAAATTACCTAATTATTCTATATCATAGTACTATCACCATTTGACTTTACTATAGTGACCTCTCAACCTAAAACTGTGTTGCCCATTAATCTATAGATGTTTCCTTCCAATTTTGGTCCTTTTATCACAATTAATGCATCCTTTATTACCTTAATGTTATCTCTATCAATTTTATTGCAAAAACCATTCGTACATAAGAGGCCTAAAAAGTCATGCTCTCCTTTAAATTTAGTACATATCTAACATACATATTTTGACAATACGATCAAACACCTTGATCCTACTTTTCATATTATGAAGATTTTGCAAGGTTTATCATCTCCTAACTAAATAGTTTGTTTAATGTGTATGATATAAAATAATCTTTGTTTGGAATTATGTGATGTGAGCATCTTGTATCCATAATTAATGGGTCCTAAAGTTTACTAGTTAAAATGCTAATCATATCTCCATCATTGTAATTCAAATCTCCCTTTACACTATATTAGCATACCTTAAAGAATCATTAGACTTCCTTTCATCAATTTGCCTTTTCTTATTTAGATAGTCCTTACTGATATGTCATATTTGGTCACACTTGTAACATTAAATTATCTTTCCATCCTTAAAGTTAGATCTAGATCTCCTTTTAAACGAGCCATCCTTATTTTACTTTCTCTCATAATCCTAGTTTCCCTTCACAAATAGCTCATTGTCATGAGAGTTTCATAGGTATTGAGTCTACCCTGACCTCTAATTTAGTTTAGTGACAAATTTTTCATTGCTCAATCAATAACATAGTAGTAATTTCCTCCAAACCAACTATCTCCCTACATAATGTACGCATAATCACCAAATGTTTATAAGAAAGAGGTTAGGATCAAATAAGAATCATTGCTTTGTCTTCTTGTACAAATTCACCTAGAATGTTAGTAGCTCACTGAATATTTGATTAAACACAATGATATGCTATTTGAGATATATTCTTTCCTACATCTTTAGCACATATATTTTCTTCTTTATATATAACTTATTTATGAGAGGCTTTTACATGTTTCAACTATTTAATTTCTTCCATATCTCCCTGGGGAATATAAGCCACATAATGTGATACGTGACCTCATCTACTGTGTAAAGTTATATGATTCCAACTACTTACCCCTGTAACTCTTCCCATTCAAGATCGCCCATATCTTTTAGGTTATTAACTTGTAACACCTTCAACATGCCTTGTTATGTTAATAGATCCTTCAGTTTATTTTTTCATAAACTAAAATACCTAGTTTTATTAAAATTCTTTACTTGAAACTTTGCAACCATTATTACCTCAACAATGTTTTGATACTATTTATTGAGAAAATAGATAGCAAGAATATAAAATAATAAAAGAAAGGAATACAAGAATGTTTTTAGTGAGCTTCTTAGAATTTGGTATGGCTATATCCTCGAAAGCCAAAAATGTCTGATTCACTATTTAATAATAGGATAACGGTTATACAAGGTTCACATATATGTTTATATATGCAAACTCTAGTTAGTATAATTGACTCAATAGCCCTTTTACCAAATTCAACACAATTTAACTTCAAATTTAGTAGATACTAGAATCCTTTTTGAGTTTAAAATCTATGTTCCTAAACAAAGCTTATTGTTCTCCATAGCTCTCACTATCTAGTTCCAAAATATTACACAAGTTATGACATGCTTGTGTCCTCTAACTATAGATTATCCTACTTCTCTGTGCACTAATATGTGGCTTGAGACATGACTGTGTATCTAACTCGTAGATCTAACTAACTTCTCTATTTATAAGACATAGTTTGTGGCATGTTCGTGTCTTAGATCTTATCTTGATTTGAAATCTTCTTTATCACACCAATATGCTCTTGACTTCAACCCATAATTTTACTTTTAATTACCAAAAGGAAATGCTTAAGGCTATGCTCGTACCTCAAATTATATTCAACCAAAAGACTTTTAAGAAATGTTCATTGTATCCTAAAAATCCAACACACACACACACACACACACACACACACACACACACGTAACCAAATTATTTTTATCAAAAGAGTGATTCATCATCATCATCACCCAGTTTGGAATCTCGCAATAATGCAAGGTCTGGGGAGGTTTGATAGTACGCAGCTTTACCCCTACATCGTAGAGAGGCTGTTTCCGGTAGACCCATGGGCACATGAGATAATAATGAAAAAATATGGAAATAAATAGACAATGAGAAGGATATACCTAAAATGGAGCCCAGCTCTGAAAGAACACCCGATAAACAAGAATGGAAACGTCGCTACTTTACTCCCATAGGCCTAGAATTACGTGTGCAGCAACTCTTAGAGAATGGTAATGTTATGGTTACCGGAAATCGTTCTGGGCCTTTCTCCTACACCTGAGTGTAAAAGACCAGAAGTATGCCAGAAGGACTGGACTCCCACATGCCACTAGGCAAGACATACAAGGCTACTTCTGCTGTGGAAACACTGTTCGAGTGGTACCAGGGACACTCCTGATAGACTTTCACGCCTATCAACTTCAAAGGGTTTCACGCACCTTTATCTTATTCCGCCATAATTTTCTACTTCTAGCTGCTTTCATAGTGAGGGTAACTCTATCATAACATTCTTGACCACTTCCCTCCAGATCTTGTATAGTCTGCCTCTTCTCCTCTTGTCACCACTAAGAATAATTGGTTCGCATCTTTTTACCAGCGCATCAAAGGGTTTTCTGCTCACATGCCCAAACCACCTAAGCCTGGTCTCACACAACTTGTCAGCAATGCTGGCCACCTGAAGTCTGTCCCTTAAAACCTGATTATGTACCTTATCTCGTCTAGTAACGTCACATATCCATCAAAGCATATGCATCTTAGCTACCAACAGTTGTCTTGTATCTGCTCCATATAACATGGTAGGCCTAATCACCGTTTTGTAAATTCGCCTTTAAGCCTTAGAGGAATCTTTTTATCACATAAAACCCCTGAGGTGCTTCGCCATTTACCCCACCCAGATCTGATGTGATGGACTATCCCATCGATATTGCCATCACTCTGGATGATGGACCCGAGGTATTTAAAACTCTATGTTTGTGGAATGACGTCTGGCCCAATAGCTACTGTTGCGTTATAGGCTGTTTGGGATCCTAAAAAGTTGCATTCTAAATACTCCGTCTTAGTCTTGCTCAGTCTAAAACCTTTCGACTCTAATGCTTCTCTCTGGCATTCTAACTTGTATTGGACCCCTACCCTAGACTTATCTATCAGGACAATATCATCCGCAAATAACATACATCAAGGTACCTCTCCTTGTATATGTTTGGTAAGTTCATCCAGCACCAATGTGAAAAGAACTGGACTTAATGCGGAGTCTTGGTGTAGGCCAATACCAATCAGAAACGCTTCCGTGTCATCCCCTATCGTTCTGACACTAGTCAATGCACCATCATACATATCTCTAATTACGTGGATATAGGTCATAGGAATGCCCTTTGCTTCCAAACACCGCCATAAAATTTCCTTAGGGACCCTATCATAGGCCTTCGCCAAATCAATAAATATCAAATGTAAATCTCTTTGACGTTCCCTATAGCATTCCATTAGCCTACGGAGTAAATGTATTGCTTCTGTCATGGACCTACCAAGCATAAATCCAAATTGGTTGGCTGATGTAGAAGTAGCTCACTGGACTCTCTTCTCAATTACCTTCTCCCAGAGCTTCAGAGTATGACTTATTAATTTGATACCTCTATAGTTGTTGCAAAGTTGGATGTCCCCTTTGGCCTTGAACACTGAGATTAACCTACTCAGTCTCCATTCATCTGGCATTTTGGCTAAGTTGAGGATTACATTAAACAGCTGGACTAACCACTTTATACCTATAGGTCCCAGATGCTTCCATACCTCTATAGGGATCTCATCCAGCCCTACTTTCCTTCTGCCCCCCATCTCTTGCAATATCTTTATAAGTTCTCCCCTAGTGACCTAATTGCATTCGGACTATTTTGGTGAAAGCCCTGAAATGTTGGGGTCACCTGACCCTATGGGGTCTAAGATGCCTTCATTATACAAGCCATAGAAGTACCTCCGCCACCTACTCTGGATGGACCGTGCCTCCGTGAGGATCTGGCCTACTTCATCACGAACACAGAAGACTTGATTGAAATCTCTCATCTTACGTGCCCTATCTCGCGCCAACTTGAAAATTCTTTGAGCTCCTTTGTATGTGTCCAAGTCTCTGTACGTATGCTCATATGCTTCCCCTTTAGCTCGAGCAATTGTCTTCCTTGCCTTCTGCTTTGCTAGGCGGTACCGTACTCTCTGAGTATCCCGCTTTATACTTGATGAACTCGTGGCAAGATCTTTGTATGCTCTCTTTTTTGCCTTTACCGCCCCCTGTACCTCTTCCGACCACCACCAAGATTCTGTCCGCCCGCCCTTTTGTCCCTTCGAGACGCCTAGGAGTTTCGTAGCGGATTCTCTCACTATGGGGGCTACTCCCTACCACATCCAGTTAGCGTCGCCTCTTAAAGACTAGACAACCCTATACCAGATTTGAGTCTTAAATCATTCCACCATTTTCCCTTTAAGATTCCACCATCTAATTCGACGAACACGTTGTGTAAATTGTTGTGACCTCCATCCCTTAAGTCCTAGATCCACAATCAACAATTTATGTACAGTTGATAGACATCTCACTGGCAGCACTTTACAATCCCTGCACCATGTTCGGTTTTGCTTCCTGACAAGAAAGTAATCAATCTGTGTCTTGGCCGTGCTACTCTTAAAAGTCACCAAATGCGTCTCATTTTTCTTGAAAAAGGAATTAACAATCACCAGCTCAAATGTCACGACCATGTCCAATAAGGCATTTCCATTGTCATTTCTAGTACCATATCCAAAACCCCTATAGGTTCCTATATAACCATCTGAAGCAGCCCTTATATGTCCATTAAAATCACCTCCCAAAAAACATGTTCAACATCAGGTATTTGGAGGAGGACACCATCTAGCATTGTCCAGAATTCACGCTTTTGTTGTTCTTCTAACCTAGCTTGCAGAGCGTAGGCACATACTACATGGAGGACGTCTGCTTTAATAACAATTTTTGCCACCATAATCCTATCATTGACCCTTGTGATCCCTACTACTTGGTTTACCATTTCCTAGACCACTAGGCTACCTACCCCATTCTACTTCCGCGTAATACTAGAGTACCATAGTTTGAACCCCCTATCTCCTTTGCTTTAGCTCCCGACCACCTAGTCTCCTGGATGCACGCAATTTGTATCCTATACTTGTCTAAAATCTCAACTAATTCTAAAGACTTTCCTGTGAGGGACCCAACGTTCCAACAGCCTAAACGTAATAAATTGTCACCTTTTTTATCCGTACGTGTTGAATGCCCCGAACTGCGACCACAAATTTGAGATGCGTCATTACCAACCATTCCTCCTACTCCGATACCCTCGCCCTGACCCGAAGAACTAACCTTACACATCTTGAGAAGGGAATAGAGAAAGGAATATGCAGAGCAAGAGACTAGTGCAATAGTAAGAAAATAATAATAATAATAATAATAATAATAATAAAAAATAAATCTTAATTCATATCTTATTGTGAATCTTGATCCTTTATTTCCCTCTAATCATTTTTTTAAACTAGTTCACCT
>JAOSBO010022206.1:0-12098 GCA_027563915.1 Erythroxylum rotundifolium
ATGCACAATAAATTCACAAATAAATGTTAAGTTCTAAAATTTCAAACCAATCACATTTACTAATCTCAAACTAATCTAATTTCAAACTAATCTCATTCACTGGCATGCATTTCATATAAAAATAACACAATAATAATAAAGTTTACCTTAAACTACCGAAAAGGAGCTGAATACTTCAAGAAGATCAGAGCAAAATCATATAGAGAGAAGACAAGTGAGAGGGTGAAGGAGAGGGGGGGTCGACGGGGTTATAAGGGCGCTCATTTACCGATGGAACACTCAGTTTTGTCAGTAAATTAGGGTTAAGCTTGGCGGCATGCCGACAGTTATCGACAGAACTAAGTGTTCCGTCGGTAAATGAGCACCACGTTTAAGCGGGATAAACTCAAATACAGACCGAATGGCTATTCTGTCGGTAAACAGGCCTTCTGGAAGAATCCAAACTGCTGACTGGACCCTTTACCGACGGAATGAGATCCTTCCTTCGGTGATATTGTTATCTACTCACCGACGGACTCTTAGCTTCCGTCGGTAATCCATGTGTTGAGCGACCTTTACCGACGGAACAAATCCTTCCGTCGGTGATAATGCTATCTACTCACGGACGGAATGTCTATTCTGTCAGTAGAGCATGTGTTGTGTTGAGTTTACCGAAGGAACAAATTGTTCCGTCGGTGATATGTTTACCATCTCATCGACGGACTGACGTGTTCCGTCGGTGAACTTGTTGGTTATAGTTGTATTTTTCGACGGTAGTGTCTCTTCCGTCGGTATTACAATTTTCGTCTTTCATAAGTTCTAATTTACCGACGGAAAGCTTGTTTTCGTCGGTAAATATACCGATAGAAGGCTGTCCGTCGAAGTTTACCCGTAGGTAATAAGTTACACAAACAATTTGCGCATTTTTTACCGAAGGTTATTTGATGGCATCGCGATATTCCATCGCAAATATTGTTTCCAAATTTCTATACCGATGGTTCGTTCTGTCCATCGCAAATGTGGTCATTTTACCGACGAAAATTTGAATTCCGTCGGTGAATAGCAGCGGTATTTTTTCTGTCGAAAAAATTCAGCCGCTATTCCCCCATTTTCTTGTAGTGATTGCAATTTATCTCCATGTAAGTAAAGGAGTTTACTTCAACGAAATGATGAGTTTTATATCTTGATAGTATTCGACTATCGATAATGGCACTATTAAATAAATCTAGAATCACGTATATTTTAATGAATAAAGTAGGTCGTTACTTTAATCTTAAAACATACATTTTAGCATTTGCTTATTATTGACCACAATCTTGATGAGTGGAGGACTCATATGTGTTTCATTATAATTCTTGATATGGTCGGAATGGATTTTTACAGAGTATTAATCCAGTGTCTGCATGTTGGAATTATTAATTGAAACATGTATCAAAGAACATTCACTCAAATAAAGAGTTTATAGTGATATCATCACTTCTAGATGTTTTGTGGAGATTGGTAATTAAACTGGCGCTAGGAGTATGATGGATTAGCTGCCCATCAAGTTCTGACACCAAGATTAGATCTTATGTGTTAATCACCATATAGAGTAAAACGGGAGAACTAAAAGGAGAAAACAATATAACAAAACGGTAAATTTACCCTTTATTGTGCGGATGACTATAATAAGGTTCATAATAGGGTTTGTAATTGGACATGTGCTCTCACAATATTTAGTAATTCAAGAGTTCAACTAATTGTCTTTAATGGAATGACATTTAGTTAATAAGCTAGAATTAATTCTAATGAGATTAAATTAATTCTAGGCTTATTGGAGCTTGAAATGTAAATGGAGGCTTTAAAGCCCATTATTGAATGTTGGGCTTGCACTAATTAATGGTTAATTAGAAACCCAAATGAACATTTAGAAATAGGCTAGACTTTGGTTTCACTTGATTAATTAGATTAATTAAATTAAAACAAAATTCGATTTTAATAGGGCTAAATATGAAGCTGAACATTTAGCATTGAATTGCTAAATAAAGATGGTATTCATTATGCTTTATCACAATTAAATGGAGTAATGATCTTACCACCAAATGGTTTAACGGTTGTCTTTAAATGATGGCATGCGTTGTAACCTTTTAGCATTCATTTGATTAAAGATGAAATAGGTGTATTTGATGGATCATCTTCCTTCTTTCATCACTAAAACCAAAATTGACATGTCATTTTAGGTTATTGGTCTTTTCATATGGCCATCTTAAAGCAAATGAGAAGAGTCTTACTTAATGACTTCTTTAAGTTTGATTAACGAATGAAGTGATGCATTGGATGCTCTCCACTTCTTCTTTCTTTTCATGTATAACTGAAATTGACAAGGAGTCAGAGAGGTGTTCATGCATTGTTTGGACTCTGTCTCCTTTTTTGTATATGTTAGCCGAAATTTTCATGAGAGATGTCTCATCTTTGGCTTCTTTCTTCTAAGAAAAATCTCTTCCAAATATTTCTTCTCCTTTCCCACCAAAGGATCTTGTTAACCAAGTTGTCCAATAAGAACAAGTGGTAAATCGGATTGGTTAAGGATATAACAACAAGAAGAGGATATATTGACAAAGGAAAGGATTCAAAAGCAAGGCTAAAGAAGGAGAGGATAGCACAGCGAGGAGTTAAAGCTATAGAAAAAGAGTCAGTAATATAATTTCCATCTTGTTCTTATGATAATTATTTTCCATATACTATACCATGTATGATCTAGCATGTTGATTTGCTTATCTTGCTTCCGCTGTGTTTTGATTTCTTAAAAACTTTTGAAACCTACCGTTTAACCAAATCTTGCATGTTTTATTTCCGATCCAACAATTTAGCCCTTAATGAGTATATCCCAAGAAAGCTTCAACCCCTATAACTAACCCTATCCAAAACCCCCTTCGGCTCTTCCCTCACCGCTGCAAGCTTCTCTTCTCTCTACTATTCACTTATTTGACAATTTAATATGTTAGACCACCCTACTATTCACTCTTCTTCTCTTCCTCGCTACTGTTTCTGCCTTACAAGCCACTACTCTTCTTTGCCGCCAACTCCCTCTTGTTCTCTTCCCAACCACCTACTATTTATGATGTGACGAATTAATTAGCTGGTTCATGTTCCTGTTCACACAAACAACCCTTCTGTAATGTTAAACGCTAGCGTTTAACACTAGCTTTCACGTTCAATGCTAGTATTTAAAACTATGCGTTAAACGTATGCAACGTTGCGTTTAAAGCACATGTGTTTAATGCCATACGTTAAACACAAGCGATGCTACCGTTTTGTCTTTGTTATAATCCACCTATATGCATGTCGTTTTGTCCTTCAACTTCCAGCTGCTCATGCATTTTGCTCTCTTTAGTTTTTTCATTTTCTTCTTCTTGCTACTATTGATTTTTTCTTCATTTTTCTAGCAAGCACTTTTAATTCCTCTATTTTGTGTTTTTTCTTTTTTCTTCTTGTCTTTTACTTTTCTTCTTCTTGCTTCATGAAGACAAGTTAAAATTAATCTTCAAAAGTGGCCCAAATGTAGTGGTTTTGACTCACTTTAATTTCTTTGCTTCCAAATTGTACATAAAATCATATATGAATAAAAGTGAGTTTCTTAAGCATGTTGTATCATTAATCGCTAAGTGTAAATGATTAAACGTATCAATAATTAAATGCATATCACTCTATATGGGATTAACGTAAACCCATAACTACTATACTAGTAGGTCTAGTTTATTTTGACTAGTGCTAGGAGCGTTGTCAATTTTGGAATTATTGCTAGGGACTGCAATGTTTTAGTTTTTATTTGTGATTTTAATTAGTGTTTTGAATATATTTTTAGTTATTGGTTTCTTTTTATCTATTTCATGATCTTTTCATTTTTTTGTTACTTGTTTTTTATTAAAAATAAATTGAAATCGAAGAAAGTAATTTCTTTTAACAGTCTTATTTTTAATCCTATAACCAAGGTTGGAATAATAAACCTAATTTTAGTTATGAATAAGATAACCCACAAAATTACTTCCTTAATAGTATGCAGGATATACATCAATTCCCATATGTACTAGAAGATTTTTATCATGATTCCAGTACATCTCTAGATGACTTTATCAAGACTTCTACTACTAACAATATTCAACATCAATAGGATATGCAACAAATTCAGCAGACTATCCTACAGTTCCAGTAGGAAATAATGCAATCCTACTAAGATACAACTTCTAGACTCTATAACTTGGCAAGCCAAATGGGTCAGATGATGGAAACTCTTGACCACTTAGCATCACAAAGTAAAGAAGAGCAACCATATCAACCTAAGGTGTACTCAATGGACGTTAGTGAGGAAACCATACAAAGTAATGAGCAACCTGAGATTTTTTTAGTGTATTAATCAAGGAATTGCTTTTGTGGAAGAAGTGGAGGAGGAGCTCGAACTAGAAAAAGACGTTTCTTTTAAGCCAATGGAGAGTACTGAGTCCACAATTATTTTTTAGACTAACTCTTCATCATTACATAGCATATTAGAGGAATTAAACGAGGAAAAAAAGGCAAAGAGTCATTCAAAATAATTCCCGAGAGCATGGACTCAGTCGAGAGCAAGATTCTAAAGATAAGGAAGATGCTGAATAGGAATGATCAACTGAGGCCCTATCCTAAACAACCTCATATGAAGGAATCACATAAGTGACTAAAAGAAGTAAAATTCTTCACTTTTAAATTTTTGTATTTTTTTATGCATGTGTGTTTCTTTGTTGGTTTATTTTTTATTGTTTTGATGTTTTCAATCAAAATGATAGAAAGAATAAAATAAATAAATAAACAATTTCTCGTTTTCTATTGCTTCTAAAATTAGATTGTCATAAGCAAAGAATGAATTATCTAGAGAATTTTATAGCAACTTTAGCATGTATTTTTACTCTTGTGAATGGTCGATATGCATTACCTTTAGAAGAGTAGTGACTAGTGGTAGACAAATGCCAGTGAGATTTTGAGCCTTTATAGACTAACACATCCATATCAGTCTCATTGTCTTTTGATAATGTGTTACCTTCATGACATATACATCTTGATTTTGCTTTGATTTGCCCTTTAAGACACATTCTTATCATATGCATTAACATGAAAATGATTTTGCATTCATTGTTTTTTCAAGCTACATTAGCCATATAGTTTATCCTATTGACATGATTTTTCCCTTGTTAAGCCTCCTTGATCTTTATTTACCTATTCTTTGTGTATAAACCACATTACATGCTTTAAACTTAACCAAAAGTCTTATCCAAGCCATAAAGCTAGTGGAGAATTTATGATTGTTGAGTATGTGGATATATGAAAGTAAGTATAGGAGTGTACATATATGTGGGTTGATTATAATGTTGTGGTGCTATTTTATGTCTTATCATTGAAATTCCCATGTTAAAGTAGTTTCTTTTAATTTTCATTAAAAAAAGAGAAAAACAAAAGAAAAGAAAAGAAAAGAAAGAAAGAAAAAGAAACAGAATGAAAAATTTTAAATGAATGTATCAAGGAGGAAGTGCATATATGTTAAAAATTCATTTATGATTAATCTTTCCTCCAAAAGTTGTATTGAATAGGCTACTTAAATATGTTGAATATGAGGCGGATGTTGCTTTCAATTGTCACTTTCTATAGTTACCAAATCTTATTTATAATCAATTTTTGTGAGTGATAAATGTTTCATGTGATTTGTGTGTGAGAGCTTGAGTTTGAGCGGTGAAACATTATTTTTACAATCATTATAGTTGATGTACATAATTGTGTGGTGATGTTGGTTTTTTTCACTTAATGTCACAGTGAGTGTTTGTAACATCCCATTCCCATATTAAGAGTTAGAGTCGGGAATACCGTAAATGAGAAATAAAAGTGAGAGAAACAAAAATGCATTTCATGCTCATTCATAAAATAACATGCATAAACACGAATTTGATCATTGCACACATTACAATAATTTGTTTATGCACTCATTTGACATTTTCCGAGTATAAGTGATTGATTTAATGTGATTATAAGGTGGATAGTGAATATTTTGTTCTGAAAATTGATTTGGTGAATTAAATTCTCAATTTAGAATTTATGGAAAATTTTTAGATTTTTTGGAATTTTTAGGTATTTACAAACTAGGAAAAATGCTAAGTGGTAGGACAGCTGTTAAATGGTAGTAGTAATAAATATCAAATGGTAGTAGAATTATTGCAAAGTGATATTTGGATTTAATGCCTCATTTCATTGAAAATTGGGAGACAATTGGAGTAGGAATTGGAGATAAATGGATTAGTAATAAAGAGGACCTATTAGAAACCATAAGAAAGAAACATGTGGTAAGTAACATGTGTCATTTGCCACACCACTTGTTAAACCCACGTTTTTGTTAATTGAAATACCAACTTTTTGGTCTTTCACTTGTCAATTGCTTCTCTTTCTTCGGAAGTCTCTCCTACCTTCATCTTCTTCATTCCTTCTTCTTCTTCTTCACGTTTTTGCTTCACTATGCTTCATTAATGTTGCATCTTGCCCATCCATCATTTACTTCTACTTTTTTTGTCTTCTTCATCTTCCTACAAGAAGACCCAACCTGTTAGACCCAATTCTAGAGCCCAACATCAAACATGGGATCTTGAAGCTTAAGCGTTGAGGAAGGATTAGAATTTGGAAATTTGAAAGAAAAATCCTTCGGAAGAAAAGGGGGGCTTCACCATGGTGACAAGTTTCTCTGCTGCGGTGAACACATGCAAGTGAACCTCATTGACCCTTCGGGTTGATTTCGCCGTGGTGATAAGTATAACTTTGTCGCAGCAAACATATGTCAGTAAACTTCACTAACCACTTAGGTCAATTTCCCATGAGTATCTTGATCAAGTAAATGACAAAATTTGGTAACACTTTCTTCTAGAAAAATATTCCCCATTGTCTTAAGTTTCTAATGAAACCAAAATCATTCAATTTGGTTTAGTATTCTAAAAGTTATTTCCCAAAATTTTCTAGTTGTTCTTATACTAAACAACATTCTATGTTCAACTTCCATCCAAATATTCAAATCTTTAGAGACTAAATTTTCTCAATTTCATCATCTAAGTTTTATCCTTGTGTCTCTAGTTTACACAAAATTAAAAAAGATCTCATTTGGATAACTACACAAAAAGTTATGCTTAAAATACCAAAGTATGTTATGTGATGGAAAGTTGAGTTCACCGCAGCAAAACCAAGTTCGCCGTTTCAAAATTTTCCAAAAACCTACTTTGAGAACATGTTTTGGGACACTTTTCATCGTCTTACTTCCCACCTTTCACATATAACCCAACTTAACACTAACACATCTTTTCTACTTCATTTCCATCTTCATCCCAACCCAATATCATTCACAACAAATTCATAATCCACTTTTGATCATTAACCAAACACTAAAACATTCACATGAATCATTCAACTACCAACTTTACTTCATTAAACTCCCTATTCTCTACTCATTTGACTCATCCTTTACAACGAATTCTAACCATTCACAAAAACCCTATCTTTCCTTTTTTACTATAATATCTCACTTATATGTGTATATATATATATCAACGATTCATGTTCAAAGTTCATCAACTCAATTGGATAACTTTTCCCAGTACCTCTAATTTCAACTCACATCATCCATACATAATCAATATTTCATTAACAACAAAATAGAAGTTTAAAAAACTTTAATGGCATTCCAAGCCACATTACATCATCAATATCCAAATTTCAAAATACAAAAGATACCAAACTCAATAATTCTCGAAATGCATCTAAAGTCTTGCTTTTACAAAATCTAACATAATATACAGAAACATTGTAAAAATAGAGAGATGCCTTGACTCTTGGTTACCCGATCTCATTTTCTTCACCTGAGGATGGGACAAAAAGGGGGTGAGCTTAAAAGCTCATGGATAACAGATTTATAATCGAGAAACAAGCAAAAACCATTTTCAAAACTCATTGTCATTATACATTTTGGAAACCATAATAATTTTGCATGAAAAATCACCAAACACTTATTTATAAAAATTTTCACTTTATCAAACAGTTCATGAGCAATTATAAATCATGTATGCATCAAACTTGCTAACATTTCAAAAGCACATAAGCACATCAGAATGGTTTGGGTAAATCCATGAACATGACGAACTACACATTTCCATTTAATGGTCCTGTGTAGGAATAAAACTTGACGTACTATCGCAATTCCACATGGTGGTCTTACATAGACGTAAACAAGAAGGAGTCCATAGAGGAGCTTCGTGCCACTTGTGGGTAGGCAGGAGAAGCCTTTTCTTTGTCAACGTGCACGTGACATTCTTGAATGGATTACACCAAACCCACATAACATGTAATTTATGAGCTGAAAATAATTTGCCCGATGGCACCTTGTTGGAAATTTGTTTTTCATGCATATAAGATATTAAAAAAAACATTTCTGAAAACCTAATTTCATAAACATGCATCTTTTAAAAAAGAATCATTAGCAAAATATTTTCATAAATCATCAACACAATTCATGTAGCAAACATATAGCAATTTCACAATCCAACCAAGAGCAAATAAATGCAACATCTATGATGCATTTGAAACCATTTAGCTTCCTTGGTTCAAAGAAAAACAATGGGTACTCTATTATAAAAATGTACCCACCGTGAATTTCCTTGCTTAAAACTTTGCTAAAAAATGCCTCTACTCTTGCTCCTCTTGCCTTCTTTGATTCCCTTTTATCAAAGACAAAATTCTCATTCAATAGGGATTTAAATTAGAGAACCTTCAAGACATATTCACTAAAATTGATCCTAGAATTCTTAAACCCATACATTTCTTAAGCTTTATGAACCAAAACCCCTTTCAAAAATCCAAAAGATTAAAATCAAACTTACATTGAATGTTCACCAAATAATGAGATTGTTGGCTCTAATGGAAGCTCTAATCCTCCTTTTCCTTTTTCCCTTCTTGAACAACTTCAAAATCACTCTTAAACTTTCCCTCCTTTCTTTTCTCTCCAACGACACTTTCTCCCTCTTCTATCTTCTAATTTTCGTTTTTTGGCTTCTTCACATGCAAGCCCACCTTTCATCTTCTCCTTTTTTACCCTTAATGAGCACAAAAAGTCCATTTTACCCTTCCTTATAAGCTTAGGTTCTTTTAACCTTAAGTGCTCTTCCAAAAATGCCCTTTATGAAATCTTACTACCTTAACACTTTAATTCAATTAACATGTGTCATATAATCTTACTAACATTAATAACTCCAAAAATTAAATTCATCAAAACCTCATAATTCATTTAAATCATGCTTAACTAGAGAAAAAAAATATGGGGGCCAACACAACCCATTCCTTCATGAGAGTTGATGGTCGTATGATACATGGGAAAGCTAAGGTTAGGTGATTTTTTTGAAAATCTTGAAATAAACAAGTTAAAAGTTTTACTCTTCTTGATTTGTCGAATGAAGTATATATCATGATGGTTAGAGGGCATACGATCATAAAATGTTGTTATATGTGTTTGACTTAAATGAGCAAAAATCCAGATATGTAAATGTCTTCTTTTGTGTTTATTGATTTATGATTTAAATTGATGTAGAGATAATTTAGAGTTAGAATGAGTCCTAAGATGGGATTGAAAGAAATATAGAAAATTGGACTTTTGTAAATGCATGCACATGTTCTGTTTTGGGTTAATGATCAAACATAAATAATGAATTGTTGTATATGATATTAAGCTGAATTGGATGTAGGAATGAAGAGGAAATAATGAGTACATGAGCTAGAAATGATAGACTAAGTGAAAGAGAAGAACTAGGATGAAAATGAAGTTGAAGGTGTGCTGAAGTATGTTATATGTTGTGTTTTGCTGAACATAATGTATTTTCGCCATATATTGAATTTTAGACATTATGGATTATTTTTAATTTATATTAAACTAGAAACATATGTATACAACGTTCTTGAAGAAGTCGAATTCTAAATCTGTCCCCAAGAGCCCTGAAATTTAGTTTGAAGTTGAGATTTGTTTTCTGTTGAAGTATAAGAGATAGTATGGAGTATTTTGATCATAACTTGCATGATACAGGACCAAAATGTATGAATTTGATTTCATTAGAAACTTAATAAATATAGGAACTTTTTATTGGAAGAAAGTGTTGCCTAAAAACTTCTAATGTTAAGACAAAAATGGCAAGAAAGGAAGAAAACACCATAGGTCACGATTGTGCATCAGTACGATCGCGACTCTACTGAAGCACGAGCAAAGTCACGATCCTGCCTCAGCATGATCATGACTCTAATAGTGAAGGGAGAAAGTCACGATCATGCACGTGCATGATTGTGACTCCGAGACTCTGAAAAAGGAGGGACTGTTTCAAACTCCTTTCATTCTTTAGACCATAACTTCTTGTTCCAACCTCCAAATGAAATGGGATTTGACCCAAAAGACTCAAAACACATTTTCTATGTCTACACCAAAAATTATAACCATCTAAAATCATTTTTAGGAGATTGATTGTTGAATTTGGGATGAAATTGATGAGGAGTTTTGGAATTTCATAACTGGAGTATTTTCACTGAACATGCTTCGGTGTTTTAGACATAACTTGTTTTGTAGTTATCAAAATGGAATTATTATTGATTTGGAGAGAAATAGAGACATAGGGATAGAAATTTTCTGAAGAAATTGAATTTTAATTCTGTATCTAAGAATTTCAAATTTTGGATGGAAGTTAAGTACAGGGCACTATTATAGTTTAAGAATAGTTCCAATTATTTGGAGTGTAACTTTTGAAATGTTGAACCAAATTGAGTGATATTAGTATCACTAGAAACTTAAGAGATAGGAGAACAATTTTCTAGAAGAAAGTGTTCTCAAATTACTCCATTTTCTTGGTCAGAAAGAACATGAAAATTTGACCCGAAAGTATATTTCAAGAAAAATCTGAATTGACCAAATAAGTTATGAATTTTGATTATAATGGTTTTAGTGAAGTGTAAACCTAAGTACCAATTATACTTAGGTGGGTTTTGATATAAGATGGATGATGTAATGAGAATCAAGTAAAAATACCCAGGAATGTCATTGAACATGCATTGTCCATAGTTCATATACATATATGTGCATTAATAGACACTTATACAATTGTGCAAACTAGTGATATGTGTATGTATTGCATGGTTAAAGGAGCAATTGGAACGTCAACATCCGGATGTTTCCTATACTTAGAGGCAATAGCTTTGGGAGCAAATGTGAGTAACCTAGATGGTTTCACACAATTAATTGTTTGCTTTAGAATATGATTTGAATGAATATATGAGTCTGACTTGAATATGTTAATGCCAGAAAATGAAAGTTCGAGACTTGATGGATGAATTTGATATTAAAGTGCTACTTGTATGTGAATGACAAACTAAATGCTTTTTGACATGATTGATTGATTATGAGAGATGCATTTCATACATGAATGCATGATCAGATAATGAGAGTTGTGACCTGAGTAGTCACTGAAAATGAGCTTAAAGCTCCAAATGTGAATAAGAGTCAAAGGCTCACTATGTAAAATGAGCCCTGTATCCCCAACAGATAAGTGACGGTATAAATGAGCCTAGAATCCACAATAGATACAGGACAGTTTAGGCACTTGGTCACAATAACATAATAATTGGAAAATAGTTATATGAGCATTTCATATACATTTTAATAACTATGTTTGATTGTTTGAAATGTAAAATTGTTACCTCACTGAGTTTGTAAAACTTACCCCAATTTGCAACATATTTTTCAGGCTCAGAGGAGACACCCAGTTACACCAACTGGGGCCTAACCATTGCATTTAGATAAAAGATAAAGGTCGGGATTAGTTGGCGTCTGCATATATTTTGTGTAAATTTAGTATTAAATATTATATTCTGCAAGCTTCATTTATTGTAAAAATAAATTATGTTTGTAATTGCTAGTAGTGTGCCCTAGGCCAATGATCATATGTGATTTTTGTACTGACATTCTGACTTATCATTTATAAATTATAAGGTATTCTTTTATATATGCATGTATATTGTTTATGTAATGTGATTTACATTCCATGAATAGTATTAGG
>JAOSBO010022232.1:0-12096 GCA_027563915.1 Erythroxylum rotundifolium
TCTTTTAACAAGTTCAATAAGTTCTTATTATTCTTTTTAATTTGTATTCACGAAAAGGATACACCATTCAACCCCCCCCCTTCTTGTGTATCTAGTTTATCATATACAAGTTC
This sequence comes from Erythroxylum rotundifolium, assembly GCA_027563915.1. Classification (NCBI taxonomy): domain Eukaryota; kingdom Viridiplantae; phylum Streptophyta; class Magnoliopsida; order Malpighiales; family Erythroxylaceae; genus Erythroxylum; species Erythroxylum rotundifolium. Next base: position 114 of record JAOSBO010022232.1, read on the forward strand.
TTTATTAACGTGTGATTTACTTCAGTTAATGTAATATAATTGTTAATGTTAATTCGATTAATATGATATGATAATTTATAATATGAATGGAAAGGATAACATTTATGAAGGTTAGATGTTGTAAAATTTATAATTTTTATTATGGTTTGCTTAAGGAAAATAAAAAACTTAAGTGTGGGAATGTTTGATAGATATATATATGACCATATTTACACACCTATATTTGATAAATTTTTCTTGATATTTTATATTTTTATTGTACATTTGGTACTTAATTTTCTCTAAGTGCATTTATAGGTTATAATTGTCGTTTTGGAATAAAAGGAGAGGAATTCAGGGTGAAATCATGGCATAAAATGAAAAATTGAAGCAACTTAGAGATACAAGACCATATTTGTAGCCTTGTAAGTCTATGAAAATACGTAAAGTCATTATTTTAAGTGTTGTATATCAAACCATGTATCTCCTAAAACCCAAAATTTTGTTATAAAAGGACATGGGTGGAGGGAAAAGAAAAGAGCATACATTCAGAGGCAATTCCAAAGTAGAGATTGTTTAGAAAGGGAAATTTTGGTTTAAAGAACTTAAAAACACAGAAATTATTGAAAGAACCATTAGAATACATGATCAAACATCTACCTTACAAGAACATTCAATAGGAGATGAAAGGGAAGATGTAGAAGTATGAACTCATCATTTTCTATTTATTTATTCTTTCTGTTTATGTTTGATTTTTTTTCTAACATGTGTGAGTAAATATCATTAGTGTCTAGGTAAGATGAACCCTGATTTTATGGTGTAACATGTTTTGATTCTTTTATTTAATGAAATTGTTTAGATTGGTCTATTATGAATCAATTATATGTTTAATATATGTATAATAGATCGAAAATATTAATGCATAATCTGATTTCATAACATAGAGATTGAGAAATCCTATGTATGAATAGATATATCGTAATTGAAAGAAGGTGATTGCAACCCTAGAGGTAGGAAGACATAAATCCTCTAGATTAACAACAAAACGAATAATAAAATTCATAAATCAGTAAAGCAATCTTAGTACCTTTAACTTGAATAGTATTATTTAATAATTCTAAAATTAGTTGTTAGTAGTCTCAAGTAAGTTATTAGCATACCACTAGAATCTCCACAGTTCAATAATTCAATAAAACAATTACATAATAAAAGGTTAATTATTTAAGGGTTTTTAGGGGGATTCGAAACTTAGACACTAATTTTTGATATCAAATATGGGCTATTATAGGGATCCTTATAATATATTCAGATATTTCATCAGCATCATAAACACTTCTAAAGCTATAGGTAATGTATGCCTAAAAGAATATAATGTGGAGTTTAGGGAATGTATGGAGAAGTTGGGAATGATAGATGTTCTTAAGGTTACAGGCGCTAAGTTTTAATATTTATAACCTTGGTAAATACCGCAAGTACACTGGTCATTCGTATAGTATGTAAGGTATCGATCCCATGAGGAAGGCTAACTAGTCCTAAGTCTAAGGTCAAAAGCACTACTAAACAATTGTTTAACAAAAAATAACTTGAAATAAAAGAATTAACTAGACAAAATAAACTAAATCAATCAACAAAAATAACAATTAACACTAAATTAAAAACAATCACGATGACGATAAACAATTTAAATACGAAATTGAATAGTAATGGAATTTGGCCAATTAGTGAACAATGATCACATACCCAAGTTCCACCTAATGAGTTTACTGAAAGAGAGAAAGGGAAAATTACCTATCCTTAATGATAACATAACCAATTACGATTTATTGAATTGATGGTTCTCAAAGATCCTAGGGCCAACTAATCTCTCTCAACTTATAATTGAATCCTAAAGCATAAATCCTAATCAAATTATAGGAGGTTGTAATCTCTCAATTACCAACCTATAAAAAACCTAATTAGTTCTTAAGTTCTCTAATAAACAGTTGGAACCTAATGTGATCTCTCCACACAAGATTGACTAACTTGATTTAATCCCAAATCTATTAATCTGCCTAACTCTCGTTAGCCCAAATTAATCTTTTTCTCTCGATTCACCCTCTCAGTTTATCATCGAGATATTAAGCACAGAATAAATCACAATCAATTTAATGAATATATAAAATGATCATACTCCATTAAATCAAAAATAATAATCTAAAGGTGAGTATAGAACATCAATCATAACGCAGTCTATAATCAACTATCTATATCAATTCTATAATTGAATCAAATTGAAATACATAGGAACCAAAACTACAACGGGATGATAGGAGGCTGCAACTTTGGAAAGCTTCTTAATCTAGGAAGCAAGTCGTGTTTGCGTCGTTTTCCTCTTCTCGCTTGCTTCCTCACTTTCTTGATCTCTCAAGGTCTTTTTTAGGGTTTTGTTTGGAGGCTACTCAAAGTTCTTCCAAGGTTCTCTCCTGATAGATGCCTCTAACTTCTCATGTTCTATTTATACTTTGGAGGCTTTAGGCCAAATTCAGGGTCAAAACGGTTCGAAAAATCACTCAAAACTCGAGTTTCTATATCAGCTCGGTAGAGGGCGCGATCATGGCCCTACCTACCATTTCTATCATAATCGGGCCTGATGTGCACGATCGTGGCCTGACTGGATGCTTTTTGTCACGATCTTGCTCCAAGTGTATGATTGTGGTCTGGCTGCTACTAGTTTGTCCTTCTCTGTCATGATTGTGGCCTGCTATACACGATTGTGACCTATATGTTTAGCCCGAAACTCCTCGAATCTTCTCTATGCTTCATTATTTACCTTACAACACTAATAAGCACATCAAGGTACCTAAAAATATAACAATTAAGCTCAAGGATTCAAACAAAATTAAGCTCAAAGATTTAAACTGGCCCATAAAAAAAACTTAAACACCTGAACTAATATAATTAAACCCTAAATGCACATTCAACACTCAAATTCACACTAAATACATAACAAATTAAACCCTAAAACATCATGCAATTCACAACTATCAATATCCCCACACTTAAACATTTTCTTGTATCAAGCAAGCAAAACAAAAACACATAACAACACAACACACATAATGCAATAATGAGGCAATGGCTTTAACGTCATGAAATAAATTTAATCCTGAACACAATCTAACAAGTTATATCTAATCATTAACAAGCAAAATCTATGTCTAAGGGCTTTGAACTAAATATAAAACTTAATCAAGATCTAAGTGTTAATTTATTTACCCTTTTCAAGTGTACACACACATTAATAATTTTTGGGTCCCTCAGACTTTGTAACTATTCTTAAGTATATTTTCATAAAAAATCAAGCTTATTACAAGTCCGGTAGGCTTTTATTAAAAAATATTTATTTATTTATTATAAATCACGCAGGCAAAGATTGGTGATAAATTTCGATTCGGTCATTCAACTAAGTCATTTACTAATAGCTTGGTTGAAACGTCATTATGACCAGTTTATGCGAAGACACACATTTGTGATGCATGTCGATCTGGTTACTAAACTATTATCATGTTTTCAACTAACTACTAGCTCTATTCATAACTCGAAGGTCAACAAAATAGTAATTTATTAACAAAAAATAAACTTTTTTTTACAATTTATTACCTACTTTGTTGCTTTTAGCTATTCGTTTCCATGAAAAATACTAGTTAAGCTACTTAATTTAAAGGGCCTCAAATTATGAATGAATGTGACAATCTAGAGCGTGCTAAATTTACACTAAGTCCTAATTAGGCTGTATATTTATCCAAAGGCCCCCTAATTCACTAATTTTGTAGGCTAATGATTATTCATAACTTAATAGATTACAGTAAAAATTAAATGAATTACACTCCATCTAAGTCATTGATGCATTCACACGCTTCACACAATGCAACCTAATAACTATCATACCACATGCAAAATCACATACAAAAGCAAAACACAGAATCCCTCCTTACACTTAAACTACACATTGTCCCCAATGTGAGAAGGAAACACACACAAGCACATAAAACAAAAGAAAGGATAAAAATTAAGATAAAAAAGGAACAAATAAAATTGAAAATGAAAATAAAAATATAAATAGACATAAACAACCTATAACTAAAGGCTAATTTGGAAAATTAAAAATTGGGTTAGTTATGAATCCTACGGAGATGGAGGTGGTGATGGTGTCGGAGGTGGCAATTGAACGTCTTGAGACTTGAAATACTGATGGATCCATCAGATATCCCGGCTCTGTCATCGTTGTGTCCGTGCCATCTCCATAAGTGTCCTATTAGTTTCAGAGATTATATCTAAAACCTTCTTCCGGCGTAGTTCTTGCTCTTCCTTGAATTCTTCACTGGTCGATTCCATATATGCCTGCCCAGGTGGCGCTAAGCTTGAACTCGCCTGACTTGCCCTGATCTGCATATGTTTGTTTTTATTGATATCCCACAAACTCATGTTTGTGGAATGAATAATCTCATCCCAAAATAAGTGACGGTGGTCAAGAAATTTATGTAGATGGATTGTTAGTCCACTCTGATCTACTCCAAAATGTTCCGCAATGGCAGACACTATGTACATCATTCCAATATTGCTGGTCCTCTTACACAAAGCTGCAACAATAGCTTGTAGCACATGCATGGTTGTGCATACCGGAATATTATAGTCTATGCACCATAATATGAAAAGTTCCTTAATGGAACACTTGTTGGTTTCTGACTTGGCAGAAACCAGCTGACACATAAAATTGTGAAGTAGCAAGTGCTCATGGGTTGTTGTGCACATTCTTAGTGTGGACACACTCCATTTTAGTAAGCACATTCCAATATTGAGAGGCACGAAAATCATCATGTTGATCAACGATGGTAGATTCAGGGAATCAACACATCTCACTCATGAGTTCTACAGTCAATTTGTAAGCCCTTCCTCTCAATCGTAAACACAATTCCTTAGGGTTCCTAGGGTCAAAACTTAGTCAAGTAAATAATTCTAGTGTAAGTTCCCCATAAACAGGAAATTGGAACCTAATGAATTGACCCCACTGTAGTGTCTCGGCTAGGTTCTCTATTCGCTCACACAACTCTAGCCTATCTAGCGTGTTGATATCAAAGTACCAAGGAGCTACAATTTGTCTAGAACGTAGGGATAAAAAATGAGTACCTTCCTCCTTAGTGATGATCAGAAAAGGTGCTTTGAAGTGCACTGCTCGATTTCTTCGTCCTCGTCCTGTAACTTGTTGTCCTCTGTGTAACTCCCGTCGAGATGGCATGATGAGGTAGAGTTTTGGAAAAAATTTAGGTTGAACATTTTCTAGAGAGATGTTAGAGTGTTCGAATGTTGAACTTCTAGAGAGATACAGTGAAAGTGAAAGTGAAAATAAAGTAAGAACTAAATATATAGGTGGTAAAAAGGGTAAAATGGTAAAAATTCTAATTAAAATTCGCATCCTCACTTGTTTCTGAATAGTCGCAGGCCATGATTGTGGCCAGTGACATGTCACCCCTTCTAAATCTTTTTCCTATTAGTTTCAATGTCACTTCCTACCTTCTTCCGCCTCTCTTTTCATGTTTTAAAAAAATCATCCACACACTACCAAAGTCCTATTCCTTTTTCTGCTTTTATTGAACAAAAATAACCTAATTACGGAATTCAAATGTTCTAACAAAATTCAATACGAAACTAATTTTTCCATGAGTTGCCTCCCATGTAGCACTTTTTTTAATGTTAGTAGCTCGACACTCCTTTAGGCTCACGGTGGTTGGAATGAATCATTCGATGGTAGCGTCTTCATTAATCTCAGAGTCTGTACCTTAACTACTATATTGAAATTACCACCATCCTTGCAATTTTCTTTGCCTTTCCTTCTCCTTTGTGAGCACTTCGTTCAGAAATCATTACCAGGATCCTCTATGTCCTCCTATTCTCCTTGAGGTTCGGTTTCCTCGAGATCCACTGGAGGTGAAGGAGTTTCGTACTCTCTAATAGTCACCTTAAAAGTCAATTTCTCCTTTCCTACTTGTAGAGTTAGTTCGCCCCCATTCACATCAATAACTGAGTATGCAGTGGCCAAGAACAGTCGTCCAAGAATTATCAGGATGTCCTCATCCTGTATGATTCCCATCAGTATATGCGACATTCTATTGACCGTCTTAACCAAAAACTTAATGGGCACTAACTCTCGTAACCCCAATTTAAAACTGAAAGTGTAGAGTATCATATTTATGCTCGTGCCTAAATCTACAAATGCCCTGTCTATAATGATCTTGTTGATATTATAGGGGATGAAAAAGTCCCCTAGATCATCCTTCTTTGCTATGTTGGGGTTATCTTCCAATGGTCGCTCTGTACCATTCTTCATGACGGACTCTTATAATTTCAGCTTCTACTGTACTAGTTCTGCCACTTCCTCAATCTTATTTTGCTCAAACTCTTGTAACTTCTCTGCTTCCCTCCTTGCATATAATTTCTTCTGAACAAAAAATGTGATGCTGAAATACCCATCGGGTTAATTTAAATGACTTGCTCAGGGGATCACCTAGAAGGTCTTCTTTACCTTCTCCTTTCTCTTCTTCCTTCTTTTGCACTTGTATAACTTCTTCGTCCTGAGTCTGACTTATGACTATGATACATTCCTTCGGATTGGACTCAATGTTACTTAGAAGAGTTCCAGCATTCTGAGTCAACATTGCTTCTCTAACTGGCCCACTTGGACTTCCAAATTGTGTATAGACAAGGCGTGATTCTTCGTGACTTGCTCAAATTTACTCTCGAGCCTCTTATGTGCCTCTTCCATGCCTTCAATCTTGTCCAAGATCCTGTCCAACTTTGACTCCATCGAGCTTGCTTTATCTTGCTGAAAACTTGGTTGCCCTTGAGGTCTTAACTACCCTCCATTGTTGTTATTCAACAAAGAGAAGTTAGGGTAGTTCTTCCACCAGGGGTTGTATATGTTAGAGTAGGGATTATTACCCCCACCTTGTCCAAATTTCTCCCCTATGTAGTTACTTGCTTTTGGTTATCCTCTTATCAGGTAGCGGTCCACGACGTCATGGTCTAATTGTCTGCATAACTCACACTTCAACTGTATGGCCTTCACTTGAGCTACAGATGACGCCTTCATATTGCTGAGATGTCGCATCAAATTGTTGATCTTAGCATGTATCTCTGTCATCTGATTGACTGTGACATCTTCCTTTTGCTCTATAAAGGTAGTTGGTTGCTTACTTCCCTCACTCACCCATAAGCAGCTATTATTGGCCATCTCTTTGATCAACTCCTTTGCTTCATCGACTGTCTTTCGTATCAAAGGTCCTCCTGACATCACATCGATCGTGCCTGTAGTAGGTGGGTTTACTTTGTTATAAAACATCTGCAAAAGGAACTCCTTGGATAGGTTGTGGTCTGGGCATCTACTCTGCAGGTCCTTATAATGCTCCGACGCTTCATAAATTATCTTCATGGTCTTTGTTAACGGGAAGTACTTGTTGAGAAAGACACGCACCAGCTGCTCCCATGTCGTGATGTTAGCCGGGCTCAGTGAATGACACCAAACCTTCACTCTCTCTCTAAGCTTGAAAGGAAACAACCTAATTCTAACAACATCCTTCGACATTTGGTGACACTAGAAAGTATCACAGATCTTAAGGAAGCTCACGATGTGTGCATTTGTATCTTCATTCACCAATCCATAAAATTGGACATTCTATTAAGTATGTTCAGGAGGGCTGGCTTGTTTTCAAATAAGTCCACTTGAACAGGTGGTCTATCAGCTCCTTGGTTTGCTAGGTTAAACCCTAGCCTCATAAATTCCATGAGGGTCCTCTGTTGTTGTCCAGGGTTCACTTCTTATTGATGGTAAAACCTATCTACTTGTTTTATGCTTAAAAACCATAAGTGAATGGGTAATGACTTGTAGTTAAAAGGAGTGGATATTGATCCCACAGGGATTGATTCCTAGACACTGCTTAATTTATACACAACTTTGTTTAAGAAATGAAATTGTTAAATGCAAATAATCTAGAAAATTAAATTAAAATTAAAAGAGTAATGCAAACAATGGACAATATCAAAATAGTAGAAAATCTAAATGCTAGAGATTACTTTTTTCCTATTTTGTCTCCCTCCTATTTTATTGATTGAATTGTGTCTCACTCTAGATTTTTGAATGTACTAATTACCTTCTCTCAAGGTGTAACTATTTATCCCTAATCGAATTAACGAGAATCAACTGGATGATTTCTCAACCTACCTAATGACTTAATCGATTCAACTAGTTATTAAACTATCCTATGGGTGATCAATTGACTAGCTGATATCTCTCTTCTAACTATTCAATTAACATGACAATTGTACATCTATAGGTTGCCAACTCTCGTTGTACAATCCAACACATATATCATCTCACTCACTCTCTCGATTTTTTGCAAGATAACAAACAAAATCGGCAAGAATCAAAAGACAACTTCATTTAATTCAATGAAATTGGAGTTCTACAAAATAGTTTAAAAGCAATCCCTAATATGAAATCAGCCTAACATGGTCTCCATAACATCATCAACAATTAAATAAACCATTTTTACAAAGAATAGAAGAGATTAAAATGATAGAAAATTAAATAGGAAGACTCCTCTTCTTTGCCAAAATCTGGAATTTTGGTGTTAATGTGTTATTTTGCCTAATCTTGATCATGATCCTTGTCTTCAATCTTTCCTTAATGCTCCAAACATGTGTTCTTCACTCAAGGATGGTGTTTCTACAGGTGGGTTTTGACTCCTTTTGAAGATAGAGGCTTAATTATCTTTAAATAGTCCAAAAACTGTAGGTTTAATGAAGCCTCGTAGATTGCCTCATGTCACAATTCCCACATCCGTGGGAATTTGCATGATTCCCATGAGCGTGGGAATAGGTCACAGACACTCCTCATTCTTCTATATTTCCTAAGTTTAATGGGAATTTGCATGATTCCCACAAATGTAGGAATTAGGCATATAATCACTCTTCTTGTCTTCTATTCTTAAATCTTTTGTTCAACCTCCAAGTTGCTCCCTCTTCTTTTCTACACAAAAATAGTAAATTCTTACCCTCGATTAGCATCAAGCACACAAAAACAACAATGGAAATCAAACTTAATGAAAACATGAAAAATAAATCCTAAACTAGATCAATGAAAAACAATTATACTAGAAAACACATGTCAAATTCCTATAAAAACATACCTAATACACACCTATCACTACCTGATCCATGTTCCTCTGAAATTCCTTGGCCATTTATGATTTTCCTATCTCCTTTTCTTCATCTCATCAAGCTTTCCTAATCATTCTAATCACATTATGACTAAATCTATTACCTCTACTGCACGATTCTTACTTCTTGTGACTCTTGTGTTAATAGAAGAACTCGATTCTGAAATAAAACTAACGAACACAAAAAAATAGAAACTACTCTAATGCCTTAAACTATAGAACTAAGTTTCCTTCCCTAGCAACGGTGCCAAAAACTTGTTTGTAAGGTTACATGATAAAAAATTCCGCAAGCACACGGGTCGTTCATGTAGTACCTAAGGTATCAATCCCACGAGGAGGGCTAACTAGTCCTAAATCTAAGGTCGAAAGCACTATTAAACAATTGTTTAACAAACAATAACTTCAAACATAAGAATTAACTAAACCAAATGAACTAAATCAATCAACAAAAATAATGATTAATAATTATCACTGAATTAAAAACAATCAATATGACGATAAAAAATTTAAATACAAAATTGAATAGTAATAAAGTTTAGCCAATTAGCCAAACAATGATCACACACCCAAGTTCCACCTAATGAGTTTATCAAAAGAGAGAAAGGGAAAATTACCCATCCTTAATGAAAACCTAAGCAATTATGATTTGTTGACTTAATGAATCTAGAAGATCCTAGGGTCTACTAATCTCTCTCAACTTATAATTGAATCCTAAAGCATAAACCCTTATCATATTATGGGAGGTTGTAATCTCTCAATTACTAACCTACAAAAAACCTAATTAATTCTTAAGTTCTCTAATAAACAATTGGAAACCTAATGTGATCTCTCTACACAAGATTTACCAACTTGATTTAATTCTAGATCTATTAACCTGCCTAACTATCATTAGCCCAAATACCCTCTTAGTTTATTATCTAGATATTAAGCATAGAATAAATCACCATCAATTCAATGAACATATAAATTGATCATATTTCATTAAATCAAAAATAATAATCCAAAGGTGAGTATAGAATATCAATCACAGTGCAGTCTATAATCATCCATCTATATCAATTCTATTATTGAATAAAATTGAAATACATAGGAACCAAAACTACGACAGGATGATAGGAGGCTACAACTTTGGAAAGCTTCTTAATCCTGGAAGCATGTCATGTCGGCGTCGCTTTCCTCTTTTCTCTTCCTTCGTCTCTTTCTCGATCTCTCAAGGTCTCTTTTAAGGTTTCATTGGGTGGCTGCTCAAAGTTCTTACAAGGCTCTCTCTCAACTGCTGCCTTTAACATCTCATGTTCTATTTATACTTTAGAGACTTTACGTCAAATTTGGGGCCAAAATGGTCCAAAAAATACCTCAAAACTTGAGTTTCTGTATCAATCCGATACAGGGCACGATCATGGCCCTGCTTGTCACAATTGTGGCTAGCGTTTTAACCTTTCTATCAAGATCATGGCCTGACATGCATGATCGTGGCCTAGCTGCTTTTGGTTTGTCCTTCTCTATCACAATCGTGGCCTACTGTGCACGATTGTGGCCTGTGTCTTTAGCCTGAAACTCCTCAAATCTTCTCCTTTCTTCATCATTTACCCTGCAACACTAAACACATCAAGGTACCTAAAAAAATATAACAATTAAGCTTAAGGATTCAAACTAACCCATAAAAAACACTTAAACACCTAAACTAACATAATTAAACCACACTCAACACTTAAATTCACACTAAGTACATAATAAATTAAACCCTAAAACATCATACAATTCACAACTATCAATAAATCTAAGATTTGAGGTTGTATACTTGGTGCAATAAATAAAAACAAATATAGAGCATAACCAAGAAGTTAGACTGAGCAATTATTAATAAGGATACAAAAGGTCTGAGGAGGATAAAGCAACTTTCAAGATGCTCCTCTTCTCTAACCACTCTCCCATTTTATCAAAGATATATTTAACACATATAAATGAAGAACACCCTTAAGGATTGACAATTTTTTGGCAAATGATGAAGGCTTTAAAAGAGCTATCTTAGTGGGTTCATCTAAATCATTATTAAGGTGTAAAGCTTATAATTTAGTTAAAAAGTTAGAAGCTACCAAATAAGAGCTCAAAACTTTGACACTAAAAGAAACTCTACATCTGTTAAGGAAAATTCAAATTCTAAAGTTATCTTAGAGACAATTTAGGAGGAGGTTTATAAAGACCTATGGAATCCTTATGTTACATCCCACTACCATAAAGTATATACCCAAACATCCAGAGAATATTCAAGTACATATCCTATGACAATAGTATGTTAGAGCAAACATAATCTCTTAAATGGAATCATAAAGAATACACAATATTTAAAATCCTCAACTCCTCATTTCATTCACTCATAAATGTTTACATTGTAGTCATTAAAACCAATATTTACATCCTTTATACACAAGTTCTACATGACATATGTAAACTACTTAAAAACAACTACAACTCCTCAACTGTCAGCTGAGAGACCTTTGAGCAATATCTTAGTCCAAAATGTGCTTTTAGAGAATCTTAGAAATCTAGGTCTCTTGTCTCATACCTGAAAAGTCATGTTTCAATTTTTGATGAGTTTTGCGAACTCAATGAGTGAACCATCATTTATCGGGCCCCGTTTCCAGAGCCCCACTCTTGGGATGTTTCGATTCATCCTCTTACTCGGGTACCACAATTTCGCATGTACATGATTTAGGACAATAAGCATAACTCTCGCTATGGGTGTCGGATCA
>JAOSBO010022282.1:0-12091 GCA_027563915.1 Erythroxylum rotundifolium
TCCAATATTGTCAAATTACATGGATTTCCTAAGTCTATCATAAGTGACAGAGATCGAATTTTTATGAGCTCATTCTGATGAGCTTTATTTAAGTTTCATGGTACTGAATTAAGCATGTGTTCAAGCTACCATCCACAAATGGACGGGCAAACGGAGGTCACAAATCGTACCTTGGAACAATAATTACAGTGTTTTGCTAGGGATCAACCCCACATCTGGGTTGACTGGATACCTTGGGATGAATATAGCTATAATACCAACCTACACTCTGCCTCCAAGATTACCCCGTTCGAAGTTGTCTATGGAGTGCCGCCTCCTTCTCTCCTTCCATACGTTCCTGGAACCACAAAGGTAGAAGCTGTGGATTTGTTTTTGCGTGACAGAGTTATTATACTCAGTGAGCTGCGAAGAAATTTAGAACTAGCTCGCCATCGTATGAAAATCCATGTAGATCAGAAACGGCGCAACATTCACTTCCAAATTGGTGATCTTGTATTTCTGAAATTACAACTGTATCGTCAAAATTCTGTCGCCCTTTGTCACTCCTTGAAGCTGACTCCACGATTTTTTGGACCTTACAAAATAATTGAGAACATTGGTTCTATTGCTTATCGATTAGAATTACCGCCTGGGTCAAAAATCCATAATGTTTTCCATGTCAGCTTGTTGCGCAAGTCTTTTGGCTCCCCTATAACAATCTCACTTGACTTTCCTCTTATTCTTTCTGATGATACTTTGTCCCCAGAACTTGAAAAGATACTAGATAGAAGGGTCATTCAGAAGGGTAAATACCGCCCAAAAACAGAGGTTCTAGTCCAATGGCAAGGCACTAATCCTGAGGAGGCGACTTGGGAAAACCTGCGACGATTTTCCAAGCAATATCCAGAGTACATCCTTGCGGACAAGGATGTTGCTGGCGGAGGGGCATGATACAACGATTCAGGAGTATGAAGACCAAGTCCTCGCTTCCTTACTGTCCCGCGCAAGTTACGTGAACTGCTATTATTTTTGTTGTTATCTTTATTATCTTTAGTTCATTTTATTTAGGTATTGGTTGTCTAGGAATCTGTAGCATATCTGCAACAACTAGTCTAAGAATCTACAGCATATCTACAACAACTCTTGTTTAACGTTCTTATGTAATGTTCTTTTTGTTGGCTATATAAACCACAAGCTGTGCGTAATAAAGGAGATCACGAGAGTATTACCACTTCTTGTCTTCTTCAATTTCTTCCCTCTTTCTCTGTCCTTTTCGGTTACCATAAAATTTCTCAACAATCGCTCAATTAACTCGTATTTTTATAGAGTTAACAATTCCCTAAACTTAAACCTTTTCTAGTCCCTAGCAAAACAGAAGCAGACACTCACAACAAAATGACTTTAGCAAAAATAGCATTGATGTTTGACAGTAGTTGACACTTCACAAATATCAACTAAAGTCATTGCATTCATTCCTTTTTGATACAACATTTATGTTCATAAGTTCTAACGAGTTCACATTTGCAATGATTCCAAGGTTACATACGCTAAGTTTTACTATTTATTAACCTTGGTAAATTTCGAAAGCGCATAGGTAGTTTGTGTAGTACCTAAATTGTTGATCTCATGAGGAGGCCTAATTTAGTCCTAAAATCTAAAGTCGTACTAAAATTGCAATAATTCAAGATAAAATAAACTATTGCAGAAATTAAATTAGTCAAACATTAATTTTGATAATTGAATTGCAAAAATCTAAACAAGTTACTAAATCACATAAACCAATCCCAAACCAACCTAGAAACTATCGAGTGAGAGAAAGGGGATTTTGATTCAAAATTATCGAAATCCTAATCACTTTTGCAATTATCAACTTAATGGGTCTAGAAGGACCTAGGGTGAATTACTCTCTCTAGAGTTGTAATTCTTAACCCTAATTGATAATCCCTAATTTAAATTATGGAATTGTGATTTCTCTAGTCGCAATTGACCTAAAACCAAAATTAGTTTTAAAATTGTCTACTAACTTACAGAGAACCTATGTTTTATCTCTCATTACACGATTCTACCAGTTTGATTTAATTCTTTACCTATCAATTCACTTAATTCTTGTTAGCCCAAATTGATTATTTTCACTCAGCACACCCTTTCAGTCTATTGCCAAATTATTAAGAGTAGAAATTAATTCACAATTAAATCAATAGAAACACAATCAATCAAACTTTATGAATCTCAAAAATCAAAACCCAAAGGTGAGTATAAACACAAACTCAACATTCAACACAACCTATTCTCAATAAAACTAAAATAAATGGAAAATGTGTCCAAAACGGAGTTGTATAGGTAGTGACAGCGGGAAACCAACTGTTTTGGGAAGTATGCTATGTCAAACTTCTTCTCCATGTATCTCTTTCGATAGGTTTTTATTGAGGAAAAACATTATTTTTAATTGTTATTGAACAGGGACTTAGTCTTTTCACACAGAGGCAAACATTTATAATGAATGTCGATTTGGTTACTTAACTAAGTTATATTTAAACAGCTTGGTTGAAATGTCATTATAGCCTTTTGATGCAAAGGCACACATTTGTGATACATGTCGATCCAATTTCTTTGGAATATCATGTTTTCAATTGGCTACTAGCTCTATTCATAACCCGAAGGTCAGCGAAACAGTGATTTATTAACAAAACAAACTTTTTTTTACAATTTATTGCCTACCTTGTTGTTTTTAGCTATTCGTTTTCATAAAAAATACTAGTTGAGCTACTGAAGTTAAAGGGCCTTAAATTATGAATGAAGGTGACAATCTAGAGTGTGCTAAATTTACACTAATTCCTAATTAAGCTGTATATTTATCCAAAGGCCCCTAATTCACTAATTTTGCGAGCTAATGATTATTATAACCTAATAGAATAGGGTCAAAATTAAATAAATTTCACTCAATCGCCATTGACACAATCACAAAGTTCACATAATGCAACCTAACGTTATCATGCTATATGCAAAATCACATGCAAAAATAAAACACAGGATCTCTTCCCACACTTGAACAACATATTATCCTCAATGTGAGATAAAAGATAAGGAAGCACACACATGCATATAAACGAAGAGTAAAGACAAAAATTAAAGTAAATAGAAAATAATTAAAAATAAACAGAAAAACAAAATAGAATTGAGAGCTAATTTAGAAAAGAAAAATTAAAACAATTAGGTTAAGCATAAATCCTATGAGTAAAGGAGGTGGTGATAGTGATGGTAAGAGTTCACATGAATCAGTCACGTATTACTGAAAGTAAAACTAACTATCACTGACGTTTACAAACAAAATTCTAAATTTGCTAGTTTATAGTCTTTAACTTGACCTTTGTCCAAGGAGGTGGTTTTAATTATTTTGAGATAAGGAAATCACTGCCTTATCTTTTGGAATTTCTCCTGCAAAATAAAGCTTGCAGTGCTCATTGACCTTAAAAGTCTCCTTATTAGCGTTTTCCAATGTGAGATCTCCATGATCAAAAACTTGAATGACCATAAATGGTCCACTCCATCTAGACTTCAGCTTCCTTATGAATAGCCTCAACCACGAATTATATAGCAGAACAATGTCTCCTACTCTAAATTCTTTTTGTTTGAGACGAGCATCGTGCCATTTCTTAATCTTTTCCTTATAAAATTTGTCATTTTCGTAAGCATTAAAATGAAAATTTTCAAGTTCATCCAGTTGGAGAAGTCATTTTTTTCGGGCTTTCTTCTAATCAAAGTTTAATGCTTTAGTTGCCTAGTATGCTCGATATTCTAGTTCGACCGTCAAATGACATGTTTTCTTGTAAATGAGTCTGTAAGGAGTTATTCCAATGGATGTTTTAAATGTTGTCCTATAGGCCTATAAAGTATCATCTAACCTTGCTGCCCAATCTTTTCTAGAGTTGTTCACTGTCTTTTCCAGAATTCATTTTAGCTCTCGGTTAACAATTTCCACTTAGCCACTAGTTTGCAGATGGTAAGGAATAGCAACTTGGTGGTGCATTCCGTGTCTTTTTAGGAGGGCATCAAAAGATCTGTTGCAAAAATTTGCACCTCCATCACTTATAATTGTACGTGGCATTCGAAACTGGTTAAATAGCCATTTAATGAGCTTTTGCACTACCTTCCCACCATTGGTAGGAGATGCTATCGCATCAGCCCAACATAAAACACAATCAACGCCTACTAGAATGTACATGTTCCCCATTAAAGATGGGAACGAACCCATAACATCAATAACCCATACATCAAAGACTTCTACTTCCTAAATTTGGATAAAGGCATTTCATCCCTTTTGGAAATACTGCCTATTCTTTGGCATCGATCACATTGTGCCACATAGATTTGTGCATCCTTAAACAACTATGGCTAGTAAAATCCACTCTTAAGAATCTGAGCCACTGTTTTGTTGGCTCCATAGCGCCCAGCATAATGACCTTCATGACATTGACTTAAGATGTCTAACATTTCCTTGATTGGGATACAACGTTGCATTAATCCATCTACATATGCTCTATATAGGATTGGCTCATCTCATATGTATCGGTTACATTCATGTAAGAATTTCTCCCTTTTTTGGTACGAGAGATCTGATGAGAGTTTACCACTGGCAACATAATTAGTGATATCTGCAAACTCTAGTGTAGTCAAGCTCTCAAGAAACATTAGAGTTTCACTGGGGAAATTTTCGTTAATGTCCTTACTTGGTTTGCATTCCCCTACCTCTAGTCTGGATAATTAATTTGCAACCACATTTTCTGCTCCCTATTTGTCTCTCACCTCTAAATGAAATTCTTGCAAAAGTAACACCTATTTAATGAGCCTTGGTTTTGCATCTTTCTTGTTAAAAAGGTATTTTAGTTTCACGTGATCAGTGATTACAGTTACCTTTGAACCCAAAAGGTAATGTCGGAACTTATTACACGTGCACACTACTGTGAGTAATTCCTTTTTTGTAGTGATGTAATTCAGTTGGGATCCTACAAGAGTTTTACTAGCATAGTATATTGCATGCAACTTTGCAAGAGTTTTACTAGCATACTAGATTGCATGCAATCTTTCCTTTGGCCTAACATGCAACCTATGGCTTAGTCACTTGCATCGCATATAACTTCAAACGGAAGTGTCCAATCTAATGGTGATAAAATTGGTGCTAATATTAATGCCTCCTTTAAAGTGTTGAATGCAGACCTACACTTTTTATCAAACACAATGGGTACATCCTTGACTAAGAGGTTTGTTAAAGGTCTTGCAATTTGGGAAAAATCTTTGATGAATCGACAATAGAATCCTGCATGGCCTAAGAATCCTCGCATACCTTTTACATTACTAGGTGGTGGGAGCTTCTCTGTTACTTCTGTCTTTGCTCTATCAACTTTGAATCCTTGGAGTGAGATTTTATGCCCTAACACTATCCCTTCTTGTACCATGAAATGACATTTCTCCCAATTCAGCATTAAATGTGATTCCTCAGATCTTTGAAGAACTCTATCCAAATTAGTTAGACAAATATCAAAAGAATCTCGAAAGACTAAAAAATCATCCATGAACACCTCCATTATGTCTTCTATCATATCAGCGAAGATCGACATCATGCACATCTAAAATGTGAATGGAGCGTTACAGAGTCCAAAAGGCATCCATCTATGCATAAAGGTCCCATAAGGGCAAGTGAATGTGGTTCTCTCCTGATCATCAAGGTAGATGAAAATTTGATTATAACCGGAGTATCCAACTAGGAACAATAAAATGAATGGCCAGCTACCCTTTCTATCATCTGGTCTATATATGGGGGATGGAAGTGATCTTTCTTAGTCACTGTGTTGAGATTGTGATAGTCTATATATACTCTCCACCCTATGACTGTTTTGGTTGAAATTTCTTCTCCACTTTTACTATCTATCACCGTCATTCCTACCTTTTTAGGTATGCATTGTACTTGGCTAACTCATTCACTATCAGAGATGAGATAAATTATCCCTGCATCTAGGAGTTTTATGATTTCCTTCTTGACCACCTTCTTCATATTAGGCTTTAGTCTCTATTGACACTACTGCACCATTTTACATCCTTCCTTTAAGTTTATTCGATGCATGCAGACATTCGGACTTATTCCTCGAATGTAGCAATCTGCCATCTGATGGCTTTTATTCTTTTCTTATCAAGTTCCACCACCTTACTTTCTTGTTTTTCAATCAATTGGTTGGAAATTATTATTCGTAGAGATTTACCTTCACTAAGAAAGGTATCAGGGTAAAGGTTTAAACTCTAATGTCGGAGGTTTTTCTAAAGATGATGGTATAGGTGCTTCGGTCTGAACTAATTTGTCTTGTTACGCTTGAACATCTGCCTCTTCCATCTCGTCGTCTCCTTTAGATTTAGGATTCTAGTGTTCATTGTCATCCTCTGCTTCCAAGGAGTTCACTTCTGTAATGTAACTGTTAATTTGTTCTTATGAATTTTAATCCAATATTTCAACTTTCATTTATGCATTGCTCATTATTGGATTCTTTAAGGACTTATTCATATTAAATTCAACTTGATATTTGCCTATTTGAAGTGTCAATTTGCCTTTGTGAACATCAATTATGGCCTTTCCTGTGTCCATAAATAGTCGACCAAAGATTAGTAGGCGGTTCTTACCTTCTTCAAAATCTAGAACCACAAAATCCACTGGAATAATGAACTTATCTACTCGCATCAGGACATCTTTCGTAACTCCCAATGGCCTTTTAATGGATTGATCAGCCAACCGAATTAACATTAATGTGGGCTTGACCTTTCTCAATCCTAACTTCTTGAATATCGACAAAGGCAAAAGATCGATGCTAGCTTCCAAATAACATAAACACTTCGTAAATTCTAATTCATGATCTACACAAGATATTATGAAACTTCTTGGATCTTGTCGAAGGCATTTGATTGGTGACTATTGAGTTGCAAGTACCAGTTAGGGTGACTATCTAATTATCTTCCTAAGCATGCTTCTGTGACAATATGTCCTGTAAAAATTTTGCCTATTTCAACATGTTTTCTAATGCCTCCACAAAGGACAGATTGATCTGTAACGTCCTTAACTTCTCAATGAACTTTGTAAATTGTTCATCTAACTTCTTCTTTTGTAACGGGTTGATATGGTGGAGGTGCAATATATGGAGGATATTTGCTTATGTCCACTTCTTTCTCTTTTTCTTGATTCTTCTTGACTGGTTGGACAGGCTCCTCTCTTGTCATTATGGGTGGTTCAATTTCCTTCCCACTTCGAAGTGTGATAGCCTTCAGTTGCTCCCTTGATTTTTTTCCTGAAGTACTAAGAACATTTCTCAAATTTTGCATAGAAAAAGCATTTGACAATTGACTTACTTGCGCTACTAAATTATGGATGGAATGAAGTAAATTACTTGTTAATATAGAAATCACGTAGAATATGTAAAATACACAAGAAGGGGGGTTGAATTGTGTTAAATCATCTAAGTTATTAATCTTTAAAATTTTCTTAATTTTCTTGACAAATTTAGACTATTACAAAACAATGCACTTAATTTGATGAGTAATGCAACAAAGAAAATTAATATCTACTCTTCTAACAACAAGAAAATTAAAGAGATAAGGGTTAGAAAATATGACGCCGCCATTTACAATACGTCTAGTCCTCAGAGTTTTTCTGAGATTTCACTATCTCCTTTAATGTTACAAGGATTATTTTTATACTTGCAGAGCCTTTTTAGGTCTCTTTCACAAAGTATTATTTGTTTGCTTTCTTAGCCTCTTCAAGCTCTAGCCTTCTTTTCAGTTAAAAAGATATTGTTTTGAACTTTCACACTGACGTTATAGATGTTTTTTCTCTCTTTCTTTCTTGCTTTTCTTTCAGAATATCTTTTCAAAGTGTGAGCACTTAAGCATAGAGTTTCTCTAAATATGTTTTGTACAAACAGAGTTCTCTCTCTTTTTGTTGTGTGTATTTGTTGTTGAATTTTTACGACTACAATTGATATTTATAACTGAATCTCCAACGGTCTTCTTGAGAAATCTGCTTACAGAATCTTCTAAAGTCTATTATTAGTTGAGTCCTGTATCCAACTCCAACTAACTAAAGTTCTCGTAGATTCTTCAATTACATCATCTTGTATGCTTCGATTTGTATGCTTCATCTAACTTATTAACTTCATCTGACCCATTTTAGGCGCTTCATCTTATTCAGCTTTTACATAAGTATCGTCTAGATTTGATGATTTGTGCCACTTACATTTATTTGGGCACTTAACAAATTTATCAAAATAGTTAAGACACTTCTTTTATTATTATTATTTGACTTTCATCAAAATAAATAGAAGAAGTGAAGTCTTCTTGACTTAGCAATCTCCCTATTTTTGTTGATAACAAATAATCATAATATTAGAAGATAAAAATAATATTAAGACGAATAAAGATATTCAGATGAATAAAGCAAGATATGCAATGATAAAAAAATTCTTATTCTCCTATTCTCCCCCTATTTGTTATTAATAAAAAATATCATTCATTTTAAACGCTTTAGAATTTTAGAAAACATATGTTGAATATCAATGCAGATCATCTTGAGGTATTCTTCTAAAGAAACACGTAGAAGTGTTATTTCCTCATAAAGATTGCCTACTGCATCACCTAGTTCATCAACCTTAGTATCAAGTTTCTCAATATGTCTAGCTAAGGCTTCCTAAACTTTCATCTGCTTGTGACTAGCTTTAGTCCATTTGATGAAATTCTTCAAGAGCTCTGAATTAATGGTAGGATCTTGTAGCTTTTCATTAAGTGGACGAATAAAATCAATGACAGATGGTTTTCTAGGTGAATCGTCTAATTCTATAATTTTGATTAGGGGTAATGTGAAAAGTTGTTTTCCGTCAGGGATATCAAGATCATCAGGTCTAGGTAGTTTGTAAATTTGTTGGCCTAGAAGGTGTAGAATAGTTTTAAAAGAAGGAATGAAACCTAAGGGTTTGAAATGTATGAGCAAATGCATAAAGGTTTCTAGGTTAAAATTGATACCTTCAATTGTGATAATTTTGTACCTTCCTTCTGATATTGTGCCAACTACCTTGAAGCTTTCGTCTTTGGTAGATGCTCCAAAATTACTTCTTGATTCCCTTGATATGTGATGTGATACATAGACGCCTACAGGTTGAGCTACATGACATACATTGTCTCTGTTCTTCATTTCCAATTGAATTTCTTTTTCTGTGAGATCCTCTTCTAGTTTTTCAAGAAAATTCTTCTTTTTTCCTTTTTCTTTACTGACTTCTAGTGCTGAACATCTAGGTTGTACATCTGGTACAATTTTGATTGTCGTCCAGCTTGTTACTGGATAGATTGTGCAAGGATCTTTTGTAATCTTCAATGGATATGGTTCTGTCTTTTCATCTCACAGAATACTTTATAGTCTTTGATCATCAGGAATTAGAAGATGTATTGTCCGATCATTTACTGTTATAGGTTCAACTTGAACGTTAACTTTCTGTTTAGAAGGTTCTCTGATGATAATTGAACTTCTGCTACGATCATGTGTTGATTCTTCTATAACCTTCATCTTCAAATCTTTTTTCTTTATTGGTTGAGGAGGGTTGTATGTTACTTGCTGCTTTTATCAGTCTATGTCTTTTGTTGAACATCAGATGATGAAATCTTCTTCTTCTGAATAAGCTTCGTCTTCTTTTGTTCTTTTGCTAATTTAGAAGAGAGTTGTTGTTGAGGCTTCTTCTTCTCAAATACTAACTTCCTTTTTATCTCTATCTCTCCAGATGGTTGTTCTAATTGAGTCTGAGGGAGAGAGACAATTGGTTTGGTAAGCCGCTATTGCTGCTCTTTCTCCTTTTAACTCTCAGAATCTCCACCAAGAATCAAAACGTTTTTCTTCTTCTATTCTTGTTATCGTAAGGTCATTAATCTTGGTGACCTTCTTGTCTTCTCTATCCTTTCTGATTGGAGCATCTCAGTATTCCTATTTAAAGACACTTGGTGAGTTGGTTGTTGAACCTTGCTTCCCTTCCTTTTTGGAAACATCTTGGCTTGTATCAGCTCACCAAATGATTGTTTAACCTTTACCTATGTCGATATTCTTTCGAACGATCGAGGTTTTGCTTGTATTTTAGACGGAACATGTTCTTTCCTACTTCATCTTATTGAAAGCTCCCCCCTATTGAAAGCTCCCCCATTTTGTGAATATTAGAGGCATTGATAACACTCTTAACATTCGGCTTTACTCTGTTTCCTCTATCAAGTAGGATTCCAGATTCTTTGAAGAATTTTTTTAACAGCATATCGTAAGATAAAGAACCACTCTTCAGATGAAAATCCTCCCTAACCTTGATCATGTACTTCAGAATCAAGACCAGAAGATTAGCAGGTTGGTGAGTGAGTAGATGAAATAGAAAATGCTTATTATTCATTGTCACCACGTCCTTTGATCCCGCTCTTAATAGGATACAATGAAGAAGAAGTGAATGAAGAACCCTAGCCTTCGAAATGAGGTTGAAGACTTCTTGACTCCTAGATTAATGTATCCATATAGTTGTTGATTGATGTTGGCCCATTTATATGACTTTTAACGATCTAATTTATATTGTTGAACAATTATGCTCCTTTATTTGGACACCTAATAGCCTTCACAATAGAATCTTGTGTGATTATTACTAACAACCCATCTACCATCGATACAAAGGTGTTATCTACCACCTTCGTATTCTTCCATAAGTCATATATTTCATTTAGATACACCATCTCTTGGATATTGAGGAAGTTCTTCCATCTAAATACTTTAATCTCAGGTTTGAAATCCATTCAATTATCCTTTAGAGAACTGAAATCGACAAGTCTTCCATAGAAAAGAGATTTTGACGTTTTTAATCTGTGAAAGATAAACACTAAACATAAAAATGTATTTCACTTAAAGAAGCGAGGTTAGTATATAGAAACAATTGAGAGAAGTATATGAAATGGAATAAGAAGGATTTGAAGTTTAGAATAGAGGGTTAGATCGTCTATGTTGGGAGCACTTTGAATAAGTCGGTTTCGAAGTTTTTTAAGAAAATTCTAGAGTGTAGGGTGTTGTAGATTTTGAGATGATTTCTTTTTATATACAATCTTGAAAAGTTACTGTTTGTAACGTTTTTAACTGATCCGCTGGTAATTATGAGATTGAAACTACCAAGTAAAAGTTACTGTTACTATTTAGTCTACAAACTTACGACTTTTCAGCTTCTTCAGAACGAATCATCTAGAGATCATGGAGTCTTAGATGAATGGTCATTTAACATCACGATATTCAGGTTTCGTCTAATTTCTTTGAATCTGTCTTCACTTAAGGGTTTGGTGAAGATATCTACCCATTGTTGATTCATCTCAACAAATTGTAGATTGATGATCCCTCTCTGTACATAGTCTCTTATAAAATGATGTCTAACTTCAATATGCTTTGCCCTTGAGTATTATATTGGATTCTTTGAGAGATTAATAACACTTGTGTTGTTACAGAAGATTGGAATCTAGTCTTCTTGGATAGAATAATCCTCTAACTGATACTTTATCTATAATATCTATGAACAACAACTTGCAGCTGACATGTATTCAACTTTTGCAGTAGATAGAGCAATTAAACTTTGCCTTTTGCTTGACCAAGAAATTAGATTATGATCAAGAAAGTGACAACCTCCACTTGTGCTCTTTCTACCAATCCTATCTCCAGCATAATCAACATCACAATAGCCAATTAACCTAAAATCTTTACCTTTCTCATACATTAAGCAAAGATCAGTAGAACCTGCCAAGTATCTCAATATTCTTTTAACCGTAATATAATGAGATTCTCTAGGATCTGCTTGAAATCTTGCACATAAACAAACACTAAACATTATATCAAGTTTGCTTGCAGTTCGGTAAAGCAAAGAACTAATAATTCCTCTAAAAAGAGTTTGATCAATCTTCTTACCAACTTCATCCTTGGTTAAGACAATTGAAGGATACATAGGAGCAAACAATGGTTTAACATTTTCCATTTTATATTTGACTAAAAGTTCTTTGATATACTTTTGTTGATGAATAAAAATCTTTTCTT